>JARGYO010002340.1:1055000-1300693 GCA_029206835.1 Rana muscosa | reverse complement strand
CACAGTACATCAGTGATGATCCACAGTACATCAGGGATGGTCCATAGTACACCAGTGATGATCCACAGTACACCAGTGATGATCCATAGTACACCAGTGATGGTCCATAGTACACCAGTGATGATCCATAGTACACCAGTGATGGCCCATAGTACATCAGTGATGAACTATAGTACATCAGTGATGATCCACAGTACATCAGTGATGATCCACAGTACATCAGGGATGGTCCATAGTACACCAGTGATGATCCACAGTACACCAGTGATGATCCATAGTACACCAGTGATGGTCCATAGTACATCAGTGATGATCTATAGTACATCAGTGATGGTCCATAGTCCATCAGTGATGATCTATAGTACATCAGTGATGATCTATAGTACATCAGTGATGATCCACAATACATCAGTTATGATACACAGTACATCAGTGATGATCCACAGTACATCAGTGATGATCCACAATACTTCAGTGATGATCCACAGTACATCAGTGATGATCCACAGTACATCAGGGATGGTCCACAGTATATCAGTGATGATCCATAGTACATCAGTGATGGTCCATAGTACATCAGTGATGGTCCATAGTACACCAGTGATGATCCATAGTACACCAGTGATGGCCCATAGTACACCAGTGATGGCCCATAGTACATCAGTGATGATCCATAGTACATCAGTGATGATCCACAGTACATCAGTGATGATCCACAGTACATCAGGGATGGTCCACAGTACATCAGTGATGATCCATAGTACACCAGTGATGATCCATAGTACACCAGTGATGGCCCATAGTACACCAGTGATGATCCATAGTACACCAGTGATGGCCCATAGTACACCAGTGATGGCCCATAGTACATCAGTGATGATCCATAGTACATTAGTGATGATCCACAGTACATCAGTGATGATCCACAGTACATCAGGGATGGTCCACAGTACATCAGTGATGATCCATAGTACACCAGTGATGATCCATAGTACACCAGTGATGGCCCATAGTACACCAGTGATGATCCATAGTACACCAGTGATGGCCCATAGTACATCAGTGATGAACTATAGTACATCAGTGATGATCCACAGTACATCAGTGATGATCCATAGTACACCAGTGATGGCCCATAGTACACCAGTGATGATCCATAGTACACCAGTGATGGCCCATAGTACATCAGTGATGAACTATAGTACATCAGTGATGAACCACAGTACAACAGTGATGATCCACAGTACATCAGGGATGGTCCATAGTACATCAGTGATGATCCATAGTACACCAGTGATGATCCATAGTACACCAGTGATGGCCCATAGTACATCAGTGATGAACTATAGTACATCAGTGATGATCCACAGTACATCAGTGATGATCCACAGTACATCAGGGATGGTCCATAGTACACCAGTGATGATCCACAGTACACCAGTGATGATCCATAGTACACCAGTGATGGTCCATAGTACATCAGTGATGATCTATAGTACACCAGTGATGGTCCATAGTACATCAGTGATGATCTATAGTACATCAGTGATAAACTATAGTACATCAGTGATGATCTATAGTACATCAGTGATGATCCATAGTACACCAGTGATGATCCATAGTACACCAGTGATGGCCCATAGTACATCAGTGATGAACTATAGTACATCAGTGATGATCCACAGTACATCAGGGATGGTCCATAGTACATCAGTGATGATCCATAGTACACCAGTGATGATCCATAGTACACCAGTGATGGCCCATAGTACATCAGTGATGAACTATAGTACATCAGTGATGATCCACAGTACATCAGTGATGATCCACAGTACATCAGGGATGGTCCATAGTACATCAGTGATGATCCATAGTACACCAGTGATGATCCATAGTACACCAGTGATGGCCCATAGTACATCAGTGATGAACTATAGTACATCAGTGATGATCCATAGTACATCAGTGATGATCCATAGTACATCAGTGATGATCCACAGTACATCAGGGATGGTCCATAGTACACCAGTGATGATCCACAGTACACCAGTGATGATCCATAGTACACCAGTGATGGTCCATAGTACACCAGTGATGATCTATAGTACATCAGTGATGGTCCATAGTACATCAGTGATGATCTATAGTACATCAGTGATGATCTATAGTACATCAGTGATGATCCATAGTACATCAGTGATGATCCACAGTACATCAGTGATGGTCCTCAGTACATCAGGGATGGTCCACAGTATATCGGTGATGATCCATAGTACACCAGTGATGGCCCATAGTACATCAGTGATGGTCCATAGTACATCAGTGATGATCCATAGTACATCAGTGATGATCCATAGTACACCAGTGATGGCCCATAGTACACCAGTGATGGCCCATAGTACATCAGTGATGATCCACAGTACATCAGTGATGATCCATAGTACATCAGTGATGATCCACAGTACATCAGTGATGATCCACAGTACATCAGGGATGGTCCATAGTACATCAGTGATGATCCATAGTACACCAGTGATGATCCATAGTACACCAGTGATGGCCCATAGTACATCAGTGATGAACTATAGTACATCAGTGATGATCCACAGTACATCAGTGATGATCCACAGTACATCAGGGATGGTCCATAGTACACCAGTGATGATCCACAGTACACCAGTGATGATCCATAGTACACCAGTGATGGTCCATAGTACACCAGTGATGATCCATAGTACACCAGTGATGGCCCATAGTACATCAGTGATGAACTATAGTACATCAGTGATGATCCACAGTACATCAGTGATGATCCACAGTACATCAGGGATGGTCCATAGTACACCAGTGATGATCGACAGTACACCAGTGATGATCCATAGTACACCAGTGATGGTCCATAGTACATCAGTGATGATCTATAGTACATCAGTGATGGTCCATAGTCCATCAGTGATGATCTATAGTACATCAGTGATGATCTATAGTACATCAGTGATGATCCACAATACATCAGTTATGATACACAGTACATCAGTGATGATCCACAGTACATCAGTGATGATCCACAATACTTCAGTGATGATCCACAGTACATCAGTGATGATCCACAGTACATCAGGGATGGTCCACAGTATATCAGTGATGATCCATAGTACATCAGTGATGGTCCATAGTACATCAGTGATGGTCCATAGTACACCAGTGATGATCCATAGTACACCAGTGATGGCCCATAGTACACCAGTGATGGCCCATAGTACATCAGTGATGATCCATAGTACATCAGTGATGATCCACAGTACATCAGTGATGATCCACAGTACATCAGGGATGGTCCATAGTACATCAGTGATGATCCATAGTACACCAGTGATGATCCATAGTACACCAGTGATGGCCCATAGTACATCAGTGATGAACTATAGTACATCAGTGATGATCCACAGTACATCAGGGATGGTCCATAGTACATCAGTGATGATCCATAGTACACCAGTAATGATCCATAGTACACCAGTGATGGCCCATAGTACATCAGTGATGAACTATAGTACATCAATGATGATCCACAGTACATCAGTGATGATCCATAGTACATCAGTGATGATCCACAGTACATCAGTGATGATCCACAGTACATCAGGGATGGTCCATAGTACATCAGTGATGATCCATAGTACACCAGTGATGATTCATAGTACACCAGTGATGGCCCATAGTACATCAGTGATGAACTATAGTACATCAGTGATGATCCACAGTACATCAGTGATGATCCACAGTACATCAGGGATGGTCCATAGTACACCAGTGATGATCCACAGTACACCAGTGATGATCCATAGTACACCAGTGATGGTCCATAGTACATCAGTGATGATCTATAGTACATCAGTGATGGTCCATAGTACATCAGTGATGATCTATAGTACATCAGTGATGATCCATAGTACACCAGTGATGATCCATAGTACACCAGTGATGATCCATAGTACACCAGTGATGGCCCATAGTACATCAGTGATGATCCATAGTACACCAGTGATGATCCATAGTACACCAGTGATGGCCCATAGTACATCAGTGATGAACTATAGTACATCAGTGATGATCCACAGTACATCAGTGATGATCCATAGTACATCAGTGATGATCCACAGTACATCAGTGATGATCCACAGTACATCAGGGATGGTCCACAGTATATCAGTGATGATCCATAGTACATCATTGATGGCCCATAGCACATCAGTGATGATCCATAGTACACCAGTGATGATCCATAGTACACCAGTGATGTTCCATAGTACACCAGGGATGATCCACAGTACATCAGTGATGATCCACAGTACATCAGTGGTGGTCCACAGTACATCAGTGATGGTCCATAGTACACCAGTGATGATCCATAGTACACCAGTGATGATCCATAGTACACCAGTGATGGCCCATAGTACACCAGTGATGGCCCATAGTACATCAGTGATGATCCATAGTACATCAGTGATTATCCACAGTACATCAGTGATGATCCACAGTACATCAGGGATGGTCCATAGTACATCAGTGATGATCCATAGTACACCAGTGATGATCCATAGTACACCAGTGATGGCCCATAGTACATCAGTGATGAACTATAGTACATCAGTGATGATCCACAGTACATCAGGGATGGTCCATAGTACATCAGTGATGATCCATAGTACACCAGTGATGATCCATAGTACACCAGTGATGGCCCATAGTACATCAGTGATGAACTATAGTACATCAGTGATGATCCACAGTACATCAGTGATGATCCACAGTACATCAGGGATGGTCCATAGTACACCAGTGATGATCCACAGTACACCAGTGATGATCCATAGTACACCAGTGATGGTCCATAGTACATCAGTGATGATCTATAGTACATCAGTGATGGTCCATAGTACATCAGTGATGATCTATATACATAATACAACAGTGATGATCTATAGTACATCAGTGATGATCTACAGTACATCAGTTATGATCCACAGTACATTAGTGAGGATCCACAGTACATCAGTGATGATCCACAATACTTCAGTGATGATCCACAGTACATCAGTGATGATCCACAGTACATCAGGGATGGTCCACAGTATATCAGTGATGATCCATAGTACATCAGTGATGATCCATAGTACATCAGTGATGATCCACAGTACATCAGGGATGGTCCATAGTACACCAGTGATGATCGACAGTACACCAGTGATGATCCATAGTACACCAGTGATGGTCCATAGTACATCAGTGATGATCTATAGTACATCAGTGATGGTCCATAGTCCATCAGTGATGATCTATAGTACATCAGTGATGATCTATAGTACATCAGTGATGATCCACAATACATCAGTTATGATACACAGTACATCAGTGATGATCCACAGTACATCAGTGATGATCCACAATACTTCAGTGATGATCCACAGTACATCAGTGATGATCCACAGTACATCAGGGATGGTCCACAGTATATCAGTGATGATCCATAGTACATCAGTGATGGTCCATAGTACATCAGTGATGGTCCATAGTACACCAGTGATGATCCATAGTACACCAGTGATGGCCCATAGTACACCAGTGATGGCCCATAGTACATCAGTGATGATCCATAGTACATCAGTGATGATCCACAGTACATCAGTGATGATCCACAGTACATCAGGGATGGTCCATAGTACATCAGTGATGATCCATAGTACACCAGTGATGATCCATAGTACACCAGTGATGGCCCATAGTACATCAGTGATGAACTATAGTACATCAGTGATGATCCACAGTACATCAGGGATGGTCCATAGTACATCAGTGATGATCCATAGTACACCAGTAATGATCCATAGTACACCAGTGATGGCCCATAGTACATCAGTGATGAACTATAGTACATCAATGATGATCCACAGTACATCAGTGATGATCCATAGTACATCAGTGATGATCCACAGTACATCAGTGATGATCCACAGTACATCAGGGATGGTCCATAGTACATCAGTGATGATCCATAGTACACCAGTGATGATTCATAGTACACCAGTGATGGCCCATAGTACATCAGTGATGAACTATAGTACATCAGTGATGATCCACAGTACATCAGTGATGATCCACAGTACATCAGGGATGGTCCATAGTACACCAGTGATGATCCACAGTACACCAGTGATGATCCATAGTACACCAGTGATGGTCCATAGTACATCAGTGATGATCTATAGTACATCAGTGATGGTCCATAGTACATCAGTGATGATCTATAGTACATCAGTGATGATCCATAGTACACCAGTGATGATCCATAGTACACCAGTGATGATCCATAGTACACCAGTGATGGCCCATAGTACATCAGTGATGATCCATAGTACACCAGTGATGATCCATAGTACACCAGTGATGGCCCATAGTACATCAGTGATGAACTATAGTACATCAGTGATGATCCACAGTACATCAGTGATGATCCATAGTACATCAGTGATGATCCACAGTACATCAGTGATGATCCACAGTACATCAGGGATGGTCCACAGTATATCAGTGATGATCCATAGTACATCATTGATGGCCCATAGCACATCAGTGATGATCCATAGTACACCAGTGATGATCCATAGTACACCAGTGATGTTCCATAGTACACCAGGGATGATCCACAGTACATCAGTGATGATCCACAGTACATCAGTGGTGGTCCACAGTACATCAGTGATGGTCCATAGTACACCAGTGATGATCCATAGTACACCAGTGATGATCCATAGTACACCAGTGATGGCCCATAGTACACCAGTGATGGCCCATAGTACATCAGTGATGATCCATAGTACATCAGTGATTATCCACAGTACATCAGTGATGATCCACAGTACATCAGGGATGGTCCATAGTACATCAGTGATGATCCATAGTACACCAGTGATGATCCATAGTACACCAGTGATGGCCCATAGTACATCAGTGATGAACTATAGTACATCAGTGATGATCCACAGTACATCAGGGATGGTCCATAGTACATCAGTGATGATCCATAGTACACCAGTGATGATCCATAGTACACCAGTGATGGCCCATAGTACATCAGTGATGAACTATAGTACATCAGTGATGATCCACAGTACATCAGTGATGATCCACAGTACATCAGGGATGGTCCATAGTACACCAGTGATGATCCACAGTACACCAGTGATGATCCATAGTACACCAGTGATGGTCCATAGTACATCAGTGATGATCTATAGTACATCAGTGATGGTCCATAGTACATCAGTGATGATCTATATACATAATACAACAGTGATGATCTATAGTACATCAGTGATGATCTACAGTACATCAGTTATGATCCACAGTACATTAGTGAGGATCCACAGTACATCAGTGATGATCCACAATACTTCAGTGATGATCCACAGTACATCAGTGATGATCCACAGTACATCAGGGATGGTCCACAGTATATCAGTGATGATCCATAGTACATCAGTGATGATCCATAGTACACCAGTGATGGCCCATAGTACACCAGTGATGGCCCATAGTACATCAGTGATGATCCATAGTACATTAGTGATGATCCACAGTACATCAGTGATGATCCACAGTACATCAGGGATGGTCCACAGTACATCAGTGATGATCCATAGTACACCAGCGATGATCCATAGTACACCAGTGATGGCCCATAGTACACCAGTGATGATCCATAGTACACCAGTGATGGCCCATAGAACATCAGTGATGAACTATAGTACATCAGTGATGATCCACAGTACATCAGTGATGATCCATAGTACACCAGTGATGGCCCATAGTACACCAGTGATGATCCATAGTACACCAGTGATGGCCCATAGTACATCAGTGATGAACTATAGTACATCAGTGATGAACCACAGTACAACAGTGATGATCCACAGTACATCAGGGATGGTCCATAGTACATCAGTGATGATCCATAGTACACCAGTGATGATCCATAGTACACCAGTGATGGCCCATAGTACATCAGTGATGAACTATAGTACATCAGTGATGATCCACAGTACATCAGTGATGATCCACAGTACATCAGGGATGGTCCATAGTACACCAGTGATGATCCACAGTACACCAGTGATGATCCATAGTACACCAGTGATGGTCCATAGTACATCAGTGATGATCTATAGTACACCAGTGATGGTCCATAGTACATCAGTGATGATCTATAGTACATCAGTGATAAACTATAGTACATCAGTGATGATCTATAGTACATCAGTGATGATCCATAGTACACCAGTGATGATCCATAGTACACCAGTGATGGCCCATAGTACATCAGTGATGAACTATAGTACATCAGTGATGATCCACAGTACATCAGGGATGGTCCATAGTACATCAGTGATGATCCATAGTACACCAGTGATGATCCATAGTACACCAGTGATGGCCCATAGTACATCAGTGATGAACTATAGTACATCAGTGATGATCCACAGTACATCAGTGATGATCCACAGTACATCAGGGATGGTCCATAGTACATCAGTGATGATCCATAGTACACCAGTGATGATCCATAGTACACCAGTGATGGCCCATAGTACATCAGTGATGAAATATAGTACATCAGTGATGATCCATAGTACATCAGTGATGATCCATAGTACATCAGTGATGATCCACAGTACATCAGGGATGGTCCATAGTACACCAGTGATGATCCACAGTACACCAGTGATGATCCATAGTACACCAGTGATGGTCCATAGTACATCAGTGATGATCTATAGTACATCAGTGATGGTCCATAGTACATTAGTGATGATCTATAGTACATCAGTGATGATCTATAGTACATCAGTGATGATCCATAGTACATCAGTGATGATCCACAGTACATCAGTGATGGTCCACAGTACATCAGGGATGGTCCACAGTTCATCGGTGATGATCCATAGTACACCAGTGATGGCCCATAGTACATCAGTGATGGTCCATAGTACATCAGTGATGATCCATAGTACATCAGTGATGATCCATAGTACACCAGTGATGGCCCATAGTACACCAGTGATGGCCCATAGTACATCAGTGATGATCCACAGTACATCAGTGATGATCCATAGTACATCAGTGATGATCCACAGTACATCAGTGATGATCCACAGTACATCAGGGATGGTCCATAGTACATCAGTGATGATCCATAGTACACCAGTGATGATCTATAGTACACCAGTGATGGCCCATAGTACATCAGTGATGAACTATAGTACATCAGTGATGATCCACAGTACATCAGTGATGATCCACAGTACATCAGGGATGGTCCATAGTACACCAGTGATGATCCACAGTACACCAGTGATGATCCATAGTACACCAGTGATGGTCCATCATACACCAGGGATGATCCATAGTACATCAGTGATGGTCCATAGTACACCAGTGATGATCCATAGTACACCAGTGATGGCCCATAGTACACCAGTGATGGCCCATAGTACATCAGTGATGATCCATAGTACATCAGTGATGATCCACAGTACATCAGTGATGATCCACAGTACATCAGGGATGGTCCATAGTACATCAGTGATGATCCATAGTACACCAGTGATGATCCATAGTACACCAGTGATGGCCCATAGTACATCAGTGATGATCCACAGTACATCAGTGATGATCCATAGTACATCAGTGATGATCCATAGTACATCAGTGATGATCCACAGTACATCAGTGATGATCCACAGTACATCAGGGATGGTCCATAGTACATCAGTGATGATCCATAGTACACCAGTGATGATCCATAGTACACCAGTGATGGCCCATAGTACATCAGTGATGAACTATAGTACATCAGTGATGATCCACAGTACATCAGTGATGATCCACAATACATCAGGGATGGTCCATAGTACACCAGTGATGATCCACAGTACACCAGTGATGATCCATAGTACACCAGTGATGGTCCATAGTACACCAGTGATGATCCATAGTACACCAGTGATGGCCCATAGTACATCAGTGATGAACTATAGTACATCAGTGATGATCCACAGTACATCAGTGATGATCCACAGTACATCAGGGATGGTCCATAGTACACCAGTGATGATCCACAGTACACCAGTGATGATCCATAGTACACCAGTGATGGTCCATAGTACATCAGTGATGATCTATAGTACATCAGTGATGGTCCATAGTCCATCAGTGATGATCTATAGTACATCAGTGATGATCTATAGTACATCAGTGATGATCCACAATACATCAGTTATGATACACAGTACATCAGTGATGATCCACAGTACATCAGTGATGATCCACAATACTTCAGTGATGATCCACAGTACATCAGTGATGATCCACAGTACATCAGGGATGGTCCACAGTATATCAGTGATGATCCATAGTACATCAGTGATGGTCCATAGTACATCAGTGATGGTCCATAGTACACCAGTGATGATCCATAGTACACCAGTGATGGCCCATAGTACACCAGTGATGGCCCATAGTACATCAGTGATGATCCATAGTACATCAGTGATGATCCACAGTACATCAGTGATGATCCACAGTACATCAGGGATGGTCCACAGTACATCAGTGATGATCCATAGTACACCAGTGATGATCCATAGTACACCAGTGATGGCCCATAGTACACCAGTGATGATCCATAGTACACCAGTGATGGCCCATAGTACACCAGTGATGGCCCATAGTACATCAGTGATGATCCATAGTACATTAGTGATGATCCACAGTACATCAGTGATGATCCACAGTACATCAGGGATGGTCCACAGTACATCAGTGATGATCCATAGTACACCAGTGATGATCCATAGTACACCAGTGATGGCCCATAGTACACCAGTGATGATCCATAGTACACCAGTGATGGCCCATAGTACATCAGTGATGAACTATAGTACATCAGTGATGATCCACAGTACATCAGTGATGATCCATAGTACACCAGTGATGGCCCATAGTACACCAGTGATGATCCATAGTACACCAGTGATGGCCCATAGTACATCAGTGATGAACTATAGTACATCAGTGATGAACCACAGTACAACAGTGATGATCCACAGTACATCAGGGATGGTCCATAGTACATCAGTGATGATCCATAGTACACCAGTGATGATCCATAGTACACCAGTGATGGCCCATAGTACATCAGTGATGAACTATAGTACATCAGTGATGATCCACAGTACATCAGTGATGATCCACAGTACATCAGGGATGGTCCATAGTACACCAGTGATGATCCACAGTACACCAGTGATGATCCATAGTACACCAGTGATGGTCCATAGTACATCAGTGATGATCTATAGTACACCAGTGATGGTCCATAGTACATCAGTGATGATCTATAGTACATCAGTGATAAACTATAGTACATCAGTGATGATCTATAGTACATCAGTGATGATCCATAGTACACCAGTGATGATCCATAGTACACCAGTGATGGCCCATAGTACATCAGTGATGAACTATAGTACATCAGTGATGATCCACAGTACATCAGGGATGGTCCATAGTACATCAGTGATGATCCATAGTACACCAGTGATGATCCATAGTACACCAGTGATGGCCCATAGTACATCAGTGATGAACTATAGTACATCAGTGATGATCCACAGTACATCAGTGATGATCCACAGTACATCAGGGATGGTCCATAGTACATCAGTGATGATCCATAGTACACCAGTGATGATCCATAATACACCAGTGATGGCCCATAGTACATCAGTGATGAACTATAGTACATCAGTGATGATCCATAGTACATCAGTGATGATCCATAGTACATCAGTGATGATCCACAGTACATCAGGGATGGTCCATAGTACACCAGTGATGATCCACAGTACACCAGTGATGATCCATAGTACACCAGTGATGGTCCATAGTACATCAGTGATGATCTATAGTACATCAGTGATGGTCCATAGTACATCAGTGATGATCTATAGTACATCAGTGATGATCTATAGTACATCA
Organism: Rana muscosa; assembly: GCA_029206835.1. NCBI lineage: Eukaryota > Metazoa > Chordata > Amphibia > Anura > Ranidae > Rana > Rana muscosa. The sequence continues at coordinate 1,288,594 of JARGYO010002340.1, read as the reverse complement.
GTGATGATCCATAGTACATCAGTGATGATCCACAGTACATCAGTGATGGTCCTCAGTACATCAGGGATGGTCCACAGTATATCGGTGATGATCCATAGTACACCAGTGATGGCCCATAGTACATCAGTGATGGTCCATAGTACATCAGTGATGATCCATAGTACATCAGTGATGATCCATAGTACACCAGTGATGGCCCATAGTACACCAGTGATGGCCCATAGTACATCAGTGATGATCCACAGTACATCAGTGATGATCCATAGTACATCAGTGATGATCCACAGTACATCAGTGATGATCCACAGTACATCAGGGATGGTCCATAGTACATCAGTGATGATCCATAGTACACCAGTGATGATCCATAGTACACCAGTGATGGCCCATAGTACATCAGTGATGAACTATAGTACATCAGTGATGATCCACAGTACATCAGTGATGATCCACAGTACATCAGGGATGGTCCATAGTACACCAGTGATGATCCACAGTACACCAGTGATGATCCATAGTACACCAGTGATGGTCCATAGTACACCAGTGATGATCCATAGTACACCAGTGATGGCCCATAGTACATCAGTGATGAACTATAGTACATCAGTGATGATCCACAGTACATCAGTGATGATCCACAGTACATCAGGGATGGTCCATAGTACACCAGTGATGATCGACAGTACACCAGTGATGATCCATAGTACACCAGTGATGGTCCATAGTACATCAGTGATGATCTATAGTACATCAGTGATGGTCCATAGTCCATCAGTGATGATCTATAGTACATCAGTGATGATCTATAGTACATCAGTGATGATCCACAATACATCAGTTATGATACACAGTACATCAGTGATGATCCACAGTACATCAGTGATGATCCACAATACTTCAGTGATGATCCACAGTACATCAGTGATGATCCACAGTACATCAGGGATGGTCCACAGTATATCAGTGATGATCCATAGTACATCAGTGATGGTCCATAGTACATCAGTGATGGTCCATAGTACACCAGTGATGATCCATAGTACACCAGTGATGGCCCATAGTACACCAGTGATGGCCCATAGTACATCAGTGATGATCCATAGTACATCAGTGATGATCCACAGTACATCAGTGATGATCCACAGTACATCAGGGATGGTCCATAGTACATCAGTGATGATCCATAGTACACCAGTGATGATCCATAGTACACCAGTGATGGCCCATAGTACATCAGTGATGAACTATAGTACATCAGTGATGATCCACAGTACATCAGGGATGGTCCATAGTACATCAGTGATGATCCATAGTACACCAGTAATGATCCATAGTACACCAGTGATGGCCCATAGTACATCAGTGATGAACTATAGTACATCAATGATGATCCACAGTACATCAGTGATGATCCATAGTACATCAGTGATGATCCACAGTACATCAGTGATGATCCACAGTACATCAGGGATGGTCCATAGTACATCAGTGATGATCCATAGTACACCAGTGATGATTCATAGTACACCAGTGATGGCCCATAGTACATCAGTGATGAACTATAGTACATCAGTGATGATCCACAGTACATCAGTGATGATCCACAGTACATCAGGGATGGTCCATAGTACACCAGTGATGATCCACAGTACACCAGTGATGATCCATAGTACACCAGTGATGGTCCATAGTACATCAGTGATGATCTATAGTACATCAGTGATGGTCCATAGTACATCAGTGATGATCTATAGTACATCAGTGATGATCCATAGTACACCAGTGATGATCCATAGTACACCAGTGATGATCCATAGTACACCAGTGATGGCCCATAGTACACCAGTGATGATCCATAGTACACCAGTGATGATCCATAGTACACCAGTGATGGCCCATAGTACATCAGTGATGAACTATAGTACATCAGTGATGATCCACAGTACATCAGTGATGATCCATAGTACATCAGTGATGATCCACAGTACATCAGTGATGATCCACAGTACATCAGGGATGGTCCACAGTATATCAGTGATGATCCATAGTACATCATTGATGGCCCATAGCACATCAGTGATGATCCATAGTACACCAGTGATGATCCATAGTACACCAGTGATGTTCCATAGTACACCAGGGATGATCCACAGTACATCAGTGATGATCCACAGTACATCAGTGGTGGTCCACAGTACATCAGTGATGGTCCATAGTACACCAGTGATGATCCATAGTACACCAGTGATGATCCATAGTACACCAGTGATGGCCCATAGTACACCAGTGATGGCCCATAGTACATCAGTGATGATCCATAGTACATCAGTGATTATCCACAGTACATCAGTGATGATCCACAGTACATCAGGGATGGTCCATAGTACATCAGTGATGATCCATAGTACACCAGTGATGATCCATAGTACACCAGTGATGGCCCATAGTACATCAGTGATGAACTATAGTACATCAGTGATGATCCACAGTACATCAGGGATGGTCCATAGTACATCAGTGATGATCCATAGTACACCAGTGATGATCCATAGTACACCAGTGATGGCCCATAGTACATCAGTGATGAACTATAGTACATCAGTGATGATCCACAGTACATCAGTGATGATCCACAGTACATCAGGGATGGTCCATAGTACACCAGTGATGATCCACAGTACACCAGTGATGATCCATAGTACACCAGTGATGGTCCATAGTACATCAGTGATGATCTATAGTACATCAGTGATGGTCCATAGTACATCAGTGATGATCTATATACATAATACAACAGTGATGATCTATAGTACATCAGTGATGATCTACAGTACATCAGTTATGATCCACAGTACATTAGTGAGGATCCACAGTACATCAGTGATGATCCACAATACTTCAGTGATGATCCACAGTACATCAGTGATGATCCACAGTACATCAGGGATGGTCCACAGTATATCAGTGATGATCCATAGTACATCAGTGATGATCCATAGTACACCAGTGATGGCCCATAGTACACCAGTGATGGCCCATAGTACATCAGTGATGATCCATAGTACATTAGTGATGATCCACAGTACATCAGTGATGATCCACAGTACATCAGGGATGGTCCACAGTACATCAGTGATGATCCATAGTACACCAGCGATGATCCATAGTACACCAGTGATGGCCCATAGTACACCAGTGATGATCCATAGTACACCAGTGATGGCCCATAGAACATCAGTGATGAACTATAGTACATCAGTGATGATCCACAGTACATCAGTGATGATCCATAGTACACCAGTGATGGCCCATAGTACACCAGTGATGATCCATAGTACACCAGTGATGGCCCATAGTACATCAGTGATGAACTATAGTACATCAGTGATGAACCACAGTACAACAGTGATGATCCACAGTACATCAGGGATGGTCCATAGTACATCAGTGATGATCCATAGTACACCAGTGATGATCCATAGTACACCAGTGATGGCCCATAGTACATCAGTGATGAACTATAGTACATCAGTGATGATCCACAGTACATCAGTGATGATCCACAGTACATCAGGGATGGTCCATAGTACACCAGTGATGATCCACAGTACACCAGTGATGATCCATAGTACACCAGTGATGGTCCATAGTACATCAGTGATGATCTATAGTACACCAGTGATGGTCCATAGTACATCAGTGATGATCTATAGTACATCAGTGATAAACTATAGTACATCAGTGATGATCTATAGTACATCAGTGATGATCCATAGTACACCAGTGATGATCCATAGTACACCAGCGATGGCCCATAGTACATCAGTGATGAACTATAGTACATCAGTGATGATCCACAGTACATCAGGGATGGTCCATAGTACATCAGTGATGATCCATAGTACACCAGTGATGATCCATAGTACACCAGTGATGGCCCATAGTACATCAGTGATGAACTATAGTACATCAGTGATGATCCACAGTACATCAGTGATGATCCACAGTACATCAGGGATGGTCCATAGTACATCAGTGATGATCCATAGTACACCAGTGATGATCCATAGTACACCAGTGATGGCCCATAGTACATCAGTGATGAACTATAGTACATCAGTGATGATCCATAGTACATCAGTGATGATCCATAGTACATCAGTGATGATCCACAGTACATCAGGGATGGTCCATAGTACACCAGTGATGATCCACAGTACACCAGTGATGATCCATAGTACACCAGTGATGGTCCATAGTACATCAGTGATGATCTATAGTACATCAGTGATGGTCCATAGTACATTAGTGATGATCTATAGTACATCAGTGATGATCTATAGTACATCAGTGATGATCCATAGTACATCAGTGATGATCCACAGTACATCAGTGATGGTCCACAGTACATCAGGGATGGTCCACAGTTCATCGGTGATGATCCATAGTACACCAGTGATGGCCCATAGTACATCAGTGATGGTCCATAGTACATCAGTGATGATCCATAGTACATCAGTGATGATCCATAGTACACCAGTGATGGCCCATAGTACACCAGTGATGGCCCATAGTACATCAGTGATGATCCACAGTACATCAGTGATGATCCATAGTACATCAGTGATGATCCACAGTACATCAGTGATGATCCACAGTACATCAGGGATGGTCCATAGTACATCAGTGATGATCCATAGTACACCAGTGATGATCCATAGTACACCAGTGATGGCCCATAGTACATCAGTGATGAACTATAGTACATCAGTGATGATCCACAGTACATCAGTGATGATCCACAGTACATCAGGGATGGTCCATAGTACACCAGTGATGATCCACAGTACACCAGTGATGATCCATAGTACACCAGTGATGGTCCATCATACACCAGGGATGATCCATAGTACATCAGTGATGGTCCATAGTACACCAGTGATGATCCATAGTACACCAGTGATGGCCCATAGTACACCAGTGATGGCCCATAGTACATCAGTGATGATCCATAGTACATCAGTGATGATCCACAGTACATCAGTGATGATCCACAGTACATCAGGGATGGTCCATAGTACATCAGTGATGATCCATAGTACACCAGTGATGATCCATAGTACACCAGTGATGGCCCATAGTACATCAGTGATGAACTATAGTACATCAGTGATGATCCACAGTACATCAGTGATGATCCACAGTACATCAGGGATGGTCCATAGTACACCAGTGATGATTCACAGTACACCAGTGATGATCCATAGTACACCAGTGATGGTCCATAGTACATCAGTGATGATCTATAGTACATCAGTGATGGTCCATAGTACATCAGTGATGAGCTATAGTACATCAGTGATGATCTATAGTACATCAGTGATGATCCATAGTACACCAGTGATGATCCATAGTACACCAGTGATGGCCCATAGTACATCAGTGATGATCCATAGTACACCAGTGATGATCCATAGTACACCAGTGATGGCCCATAGTACATCAGTGATGAACTATAGTACATCAGTGATGATCCACAGTACATCAGTGATGATCCATAGTACATCAGTGATGATCCACAGTACATCAGTGATGATCCACAGTACATCAGGGATGGTCCATAGTACACCAGTGATGATTCACAGTACACCAGTGATGATCCATAGTACACCAGTGATGGTCCATAGTACATCAGTGATGATCTATAGTACATCAGTGATGGTCCATAGTACATCAGTGATGAGCTATAGTACATCAGTGATGATCTATAGTACATCAGTGATGATCCATAGTACACCAGTGATGATCCATAGTACACCAGTGATGGCCCATAGTACATCAGTGATGATCCATAGAACACCAGTGATGATCCATAGTACACCAGTGATGGCCCATAGTACATCAGTGATGAACTATAGTACATCAGTGATGATCTACAGTACATCAGTGATGATCCATAGTACATCAGTGATGATCCACAGTACATCAGTGATGATCCACAGTACATCAGGGATGGTCCACAGTATATCAGTGATGATCCATAGTACATCAGTGATGGCCCATAGTACATCAGTGATGATCCATAGTACACCAGTGATGATCCATAGTACACCAGTGATGTTCCATAGTACACCAGGGATGATCCACAGTACATCAGTGATGATCCACAGTACATCAGTGGTGGTCCACAGTACATCAGTGATGGTCCATAGTACACCAGTGATGATCCATAGTACACCAGTGATGATCCATAGTACACCAGTGATGGCCCATAGTACACCAGTGATGGCCCATAGTACATCAGTGATGATCCATAGTACATCAGTGATGATCCACAGTACATCAGTGATGATCCACAGTACATCAGGGATGGTCCATAGTACATCAGTGATGATCCATAGTACACCAGTGATGATCCATAGTACACCAGTGATGGCCCATAGTACATCAGTGATGAACTATAGTACATCAGTGATGATCCACAGTACATCAGGGATGGTCCATAGTACATCAGTGATGATCCATAGTACACCAGTGATGATCCATAGTACACCAGTGATGGCCCATAGTACATCAGTGATGAACTATAGTACATCAGTGATGATCCACAGTACATCAGTGATGATCCACAGTACATCAGGGATGGTCCATAGTACACCAGTGATGATCCACAGTACACCAGTGATGATCCATAGTACACCAGTGATGGTCCATAGTACTTCAGTGATGATCTATAGTACATCAGTGATGGTCCATAGTACATCAGTGATGATCTATATACATAGTACACCAGTGATGATCTATAGTACATCAGTGATGATCTACAGTACATCAGTTATGATCCACAGTACATTAGTGAGGATCCACAGTACATCAGTGATGATCCACAATACTTCAGTGATGATCCACAGTACATCAGTGATGATCCACAGTACATCAGGGATGGTCCACAGTATATCAGTGATGATCCATAGTACATCAGTGATGGTCCATAGTACATCAGTGATGGTCCATAGTACACCAGTGATGATCCATAGTACACCAGTGACGATCCATAGTACACCAGTGATGGCCCATAGTACACCAGTGATAGCCCATAGTACATCAGTGATGATCCATAGTACATCAGTGATGATCCACAGTACCTCAGTGATGATCCACAGTACATCAGGGATGGTCCATAGTACATCAGTGATGATCCATAGTACACCAGTGATGATCCATAGTACACCAGTGATGGCCCATAGTACATCAGTGATGAACTATAGTACATCAGTGATGATCCACAGTACATCAGGGATGGTCCATAGTACATCAGTGATGATCCATAGTACACCAGTGATGATCCATAGTACACCAGTGATGGCCCATAGTACATCAGTGATGAACTATAGTACATCAGTGATGATCCACAGTACATCAGTGATGATCCATAGTACATCAGTGATGATCCACAGTACATCAGTGATGATCCACAGTACATCAGGGATGGTCCATAGTACATCAGTGATGATCCATAGTACACCAGTGATGATCCATAGTACACCAGTGATGGCCCATAGTACATCAGTGATGAACTATAGTACATCAGTGATGATCCACAGTACATCAGTGATGATCCACAGTACATCAGGGATGGTCCGTAGTACACCAATGATGATCCACAGTACACCAGTGATGATCCATAGTACACCAGTGATGGTCCATAGTACATCAGTGATGATCTATAGTACATCAGTGATGGTCCATAGTACATCAGTGATGATCTATAGTACATCAGTGATGATCCATAGTACACCAGTGATAGCCCATAGTACACCAGTGATGATCCATAGTACACCAGTGATGGCCCATAGTACATCAGTGATGAACTATAGTACATCAGTGATGAACCACAGTACATCAGTGATGATCCACAGTACATCAGGGATGGTCCATAGTACATCAGTGATGATCCATAGTACACCAGTGATGATCCATAATACACCAGTGATGGCCCATAGTACATCAGTGATGAACTATAGTACATCAGTGATGATCCACAGTACATCAGTGATGATCCACAGTACATCAGGGATGGTCCATAGTACACCAGTGATGATCCACAGTACACCAGTGATGATCCATAGTACACCAGTGATGGTCCATAGTACATCAGTGATGATCTATAGTACACCAGTGATGGTCCATAGTACATCAGTGATGATCTATAGTACATCAGTGATAAACTATAGTACATCAGTGATGATCTATAGTACATCAGTGATGATCCATAGTACACTAGTGATGATCCATAGTACACCAGTGATGGCCCATAGTACATCAGTGATGAACTATAGCACATCAGTGATGATCCACAGTACATCAGGGATGGTCCATAGTACATCAGTGATGATCCATAGTACACCAGTGATGATCCATAGTACACCAGTGATGGCCCATAGTACATCAGTGATGAACTATAGTACATCAGTGATGATCCATAGTACATCAGTGATGATCCATAGTACATCAGTGATGATCCACAGTACATCAGGGATGGTCCATAGTACACCAGTGATGATCCACAGTACACCAGTGATGATCCATAGTACACCAGTGATGGTCCATAGTACATCAGTGATGATCTATAGTACATCAGTGATGGTCCATAGTACATCAGTGATGATCTATAGTACATCAGTGATGATCTATAGTACATCAGTGATGATCCATAGTACATCAGTGATGATCCACAGTACATCAGTGATGGTCCACAGTACATCAGGGATGGTCCACAGTACATCGGTGATGATCCATAGTACACCAGTGATGGCCCATAATACATCAGTGATGGTCCATAGTACATCAGTGATGATCCATAGTACATCAGTGATGATCCATAGTACACCAGTGATGGCCCATAGTACACCAGTGATGGCCCATAGTACATCAGTGATGATCCACAGTACATCAGTGATGATCCACAGTACATCAGTGATGATCCACAGTACATCAGGGATGGTCCATAGTACATCAGTGATGATCCATAGTACACCAGTGATGATCCATAGTACACCAGTGATGGCCCATAGTACATCAGTGATGAACTATAGTACATCAGTGATGATCCACAGTACATCAGTAATGATCCACAGTACATCAGGGATGGTCCATAGTACACCAGTGATGATCCACAGTACACCAGTGATGATCCATAGTACACCAATGATGGTACATAGTACACCAGTGATGATCCATAGTACACCAGTGATGGCCCATAGTACATCAGTGATGAACTATAGTACATCAGTGATGATCCACAGTACATCAGTGATGATCCACAGTACATCAGGGATGGTCCATAGTACACCAGTGATGATCCACAGTACACCAGTGATGATCCATAGTACACCAGTGATGGTCCATAGTACATCAGTGATGATCTATAGTACATCAGTGATGGTCCATAGTCCATCAGTGATGATCTATAGTACATCAGTGATGATCTATAGTACATCAGTGATGATCCACAATACATCAGTTATGATACACAGTACATCAGTGATGATCCACAGTACATCAGTGATGATCCACAATACTTCAGTGATGATCCACAGTACATCAGTGATGATCCACAGTACATCAGGGATGGTCCACAGTATATCAGTGATGATCCATAGTACATCAGTGATGGTCCATAGTACATCAGTGATGGTCCATAGTACACCAGTGATGATCCATAGTACACCAGTGATGGCCCATAGTACACCAGTGATGGCCCATAGTACATCAGTGATGATCCATAGTACATCAGTGATGATCCACAGTACATCAGTGATGATCCACAGTACATCAGGGATGGTCCATAGTACATCAGTGATGATCCATAGTACACCAGTGATGATCCATAGTACACCAGTGATGGCCCATAGTACATCAGTGATGAACTATAGTACATCAGTGATGATCCACAGTACATCAGGGATGGTCCATAGTACATCAGTGATGATCCGTAGTACACCAGTAATGATCCATAGTACACCAGTGATGGCCCATAGTACATCAGTGATGAACTATAGTACATCAGTGATGAACTATAGTACATCAGTGATGATCCACAGTACATCAGTGATGATCCATAGTACATCAGTGATGATCCACAGTACATCAGTGATGATCCACAGTACATCAGGGATGGTCCATAGTACATCAGTGATGATCCATAGTACACCAGTGATGATCCATAGTACACCAGTGATGGCCCATAGTACATCAGTGATGAACTATAGTACATCAGTGATGATCCACAGTACATCAGTGATGATCCACAGTACATCAGGGATGGTCCATAGTACACCAGTGATGATCCACAGTACACCAGTGATGATCCATAGTACACCAGTGATGGTCCATAGTACATCAGTGATGATCTATAGTACATCAGTGATGGTCCATAGTACATCAGTGATGAGCTATAGTACATCAGTGATGATCTATAGTACATCAGTGATGATCCATAGTACACCAGTGATGATCCATAGTACACCAGTGATGGCCCATAGTACATCAGTGATGATCCATAGTACACCAGTGATGATCCATAGTACACCAGTGATGGTCCATAGTACATCAGTGATGAACTATAGTACATCAGTGATGATCCACAGTACATCAGTGATAATCCATAGTACATCAGTGATGATCCACAGTACATCAGTGATGATCCACAGTACATCAGGGATGGTCCACAGTATATCAGTGATGATCCATAGTACATCAGTGATGGCCCATAGTACATCAGTGATGATCCATAGTACACCAGTGATGATCCATAGTACACCAGGGATGATCCACAGTACATCAGTGATGATCCACAGTACATCAGTGGTGGTCCACAGTACATCAGTGATGGTCCATAGTACACCAGTGATGATCCATAGTACACCAGTGATGATCCATAGTACACCAGTGATTGCCCATAGTACACCAGTGATGGCCCATAGTACATCAGTGATGATCCATAGTACATCAGTGATGATCCACAGTACATCAGTGATGATCCACAGTACATCAGGGATGGTCCATAGTACATCAGTGATGATCCATAGTACACCAGTGATGATCCATAGTACACCAGTGATGGCCCATAGTACATCAGTGATGAACTATAGTACATCAGTGATGATCCACAGTACATCAGGGATGGTCCATAGTACATCAGTGATGATCCATAGTACACCAGTGATGATCCATAGTACACCAGTGATGGCCCATAGTACATCAGTGATGAACTATAGTACATCAGTGATGACCCACAGTACATCAGTGATGATCCACAGTACATCAGGGATGGTCCATAGTACACCAGTGATGATCCACAGTACACCAGTGATGATCCATAGTACACCAGTGATGGTACATAGTACATCAGTGATGATCTATAGTACATCAGTGATGGTCCATAGTACATCAGTGATGATCTATATACATAGTACACCAGTGATGATCTATAGTACATCAGTGATGATCTACAGTACATCAGTTATGATCAACAGTACATTAGTGAGGATCCACAGTACATCAGTGATGATCCACAATACTTCAGTGATGATCCACAGTACATCAGTGATGATCCACAGTACATCAGGGATGGTCCACAGTATATCAGTGATGATCCATAGTACATCAGTGATGATCCATAGTACACCAGTGATGGCCCATAGTACACCAGTGATGGCCCATAGTACATCAGTGATGATCCATAGTACATTAGTGATGATCCATAGTACATTAGTGATGATCCACAGTACATCAGTGATGATCCACAGAACATCAGGGATGGTCCACAGTACATCAGTGATGATCCACAGTACATCAGGGATGGTCCATAGTACATCAGTGATGAACTATAGTACATCAGTGATGATCCACAGTACATCAGTGATGATCCACAGTACATCAGGGATGGTCCATAGTACACCAGTGATGATCCACAGTACACCAGTGATGATCCATAGTACACCAGTGATGGTCCATAGTACATCAGTGATGATCTATAGTACACCAGTGATGGTCCATAGTACATCAGTGATGATCTATAGTTCATCAGTGATAAACTATAGTACATCAGTGATGATCTATAGTACATCAGTGATGATCCATAGTACACCAGTGATGATCCATAGTACACCAGTGATGGCCCATAGTACATCAGTGATGAACTATAGTACATCAGTGATGATCCACAGTACATCAGGGATGGTCCATAGTACATCAGTGATGATCCATAGTACACCAGTGATGATCCATAGTACACCAGTGATGGCCCATAGTACAACAGTGATGAACTATAGTACATCAGTGATGATCCACAGTACATCAGTGATGATCCACAGTACATCAGGGATGGTCCATAGTACATCAGTGATGATCCATAGTACACCAGTGATGATCCATAGTACACCAGTGATGGCCCATAGTACATCAGTGATGAACTATAGTACATCAGTGATGATCCATAGTACATCAGTGATGATCCATAGTACATCAGTGATGATCCATAGTACATCAGTGATGATCCACAGTACATCAGGGATGGTCCATAGTACACCAGTGATGATCCACAGTACACCAGTGATGATCCATAGTACACCAGTGATGGTCCATAGTACATCAGTGATGATCTATAGTACATCAGTGATGGTCCATAGTACATCAGTGATGATCTATAGTACATCAGTGATGATCTATAGTACATCAGTGATGATCCATAGTACATCAGTGATGATCCACAGTACATCAGTGATGGTCCACAGTACATCAGGGATGGTCCACAGTACATCGGTGATGATCCATAGTACACCAGTGATGGCCCATAGTACATCAGTGATGGTCCATAGTACATCAGTGATGATCCATAGTACATCAGTGATGATCCATAGTACACCAGTGATGGCCCATAGTACACCAGTGATGGCCCATAGTACATCAGTGATGATCCACAGTACATCAGTGATGATCCATAGTACATCAGTGATGATCCATAGTACATCAGTGATGATCCACAGTACATCAGTGATGATCCACAGTACATCAGGGATGGTCCATAGTACATCAGTGATGATCCATAGTACACCAGTGATGATCCATAGTACACCAGTGATGGCCCATAGTACATCAGTGATGAACTATAGTACATCAGTGATGATCCACAGTACATCAGTGATGATCCACAGTACATCAGGGATGGTCCATAGTACACCAGTGATGATCCACAGTACACCAGTGATGATCCATAGTACACCAGTGATGGTCCATAGTACACCAGTGATGATCCATAGTACACCAGTGATGGCCCATAGTACATCAGTGATGAACTATAGTACATCAGTGATGATCCACAGTACATCAGTGATGATCCACAGTACATCAGGGATGGTCCATAGTACACCAGTGATGATCCACAGTACACCAGTGATGATCCATAGTACACCAGTGATGGTCCATAGTACATCAGTGATGATCTATAGTACATCAGTGATGGTCCATAGTCCATCAGTGATGATCTATAGTACATCAGTGATGATCTATAGTACATCAGTGATGATCCACAATACATCAGTTATGATACACAGTACATCAGTGATGATCCACAGTACATCAGTGATGATCCACAATACTTCAGTGATGATCCACAGTACATCAGTGATGATCCACAGTACATCAGGGATGGTCCACAGTATATCAGTGATGATCCATAGTACATCAGTGATGGTCCATAGTACATCAGTGATGGTCCATAGTACACCAGTGATGATCCATAGTACACCAGTGATGGCCCATAGTACACCAGTGATGGCCCATAGTACATCAGTGATGATCCATAGTACATCAGTGATGATCCACAGTACATCAGTGATGATCCACAGTACATCAGGGATGGTCCATAGTACATCAGTGATGATCCATAGTACACCAGTGATGATCCATAGTACACCAGTGATGGCCCATAGTACATCAGTGATGAACTATAGTACATCAGTGATGATCCACAGTACATCAGTGATGATCCACAGTACATCAGGGATGGTCCATAGTACACCAGTGATGATCCACAGTACACCAGTGATGATCCATAGTACACCAGTGATGGTCCATAGTACATCAGTGATGATCTATAGTACATCAGTGATGGTCCATAGTACATCAGTGATGAGCTATAGTACATCAGTGATGATCTATAGTACATCAGTGATGATCCATAGTACACCAGTGATGATCCATAGTACACCAGTGATGGCCCATAGTACATCAGTGATGATCCATAGTACACCAGTGATGATCCATAGTACACCAGTGATGGCCCATAGTACATCAGTGATGAACTATAGTACATCAGTGATGATCCACAGTACATCAGTGATGATCCATAGTACATCAGTGATGATCCACAGTACATCAGTGATGATCCACAGTACATCAGGGATGGTCCACAGTATATCAGTGATGATCCATAGTACATCAGTGATGGCCCATAGTACATCAGTGATGATCCATAGTACACCAGTGATGATCCATAGTACACCAGTGATGTTCCATAGTACACCAGGGATGATCCACAGTACATCAGTGATGATCCACAGTACATCAGTGGTGGTCCACAGTACATCAGTGATGGTCCATAGTACACCAGTGATGATCCATAGTACACCAGTGATGATCCATAGTACACCAGTGATGGCCCATAGTACACCAGTGATGGCCCATATTACATCAGTGATGATCCATAGTACATCAGTGATGATCCACAGTACATCAGTGATGATCCACAGTACATCAGGGATGGTCCATAGTACATCAGTGATGATCCATAGTACACCAGTGATGATCCATAGTACACCAGTGATGGCCCATAGTACATCAGTGATGAACTATAGTACATCAGTGATGATCCACAGTACATCAGTGATGATCCACAGTACATCAGGGATGGTCCATAGTACATCAGTGATGATCCATAGTACACCAGTGATGATCCATAGTACACCAGTGATGGCCCATAGTACATCAGTGATGAACTATAGTACATCAGTGATGATCCACAGTACATCAGTGATGATCCACAGTACATCAGGGATGGTCCATAGTACACCAGTGATGATCCACAGTACACCAGTGATGATCCATAGTACACCAGTGATGGTCCATAGTACATCAGTGATGATCTATAGTACATCAATGATGGTCCATAGTACATCAGTGATGAGCTATAGTACATCAGTGATGATCTATAGTACATCAGTGATGATCCATAGTACACCAGTGATGATCCATAGTACACCAGTGATGGCCCATAGTACATCAGTGATGATCCATAGTACACCAGTGATGATCCATAGTACACCAGTGATGGCCCATAGTACATCAGTGATGAACTATAGTACATCAGTGATGATCCACAGTACATCAGTGATGATCCATAGTACATCAGTGATGATCCACAGTACATCAGTGATGATCCACAGTACATCAGGGATGGTCCACAGTATATCAGTGATGATCCATAGTACATCAGTGATGGCCCATAGTACATCAGTGATGATCCATAGTACACCAGTGATGATCCATAGTACACCAGTGATGTTCCATAGTACACCAGGGATGATCCACAGTACATCAGTGATGATCCACAGTACATCAGTGGTGGTCCACAGTACATCAGTGATGGTCCATAGTACACCAGTGATGATCCATAGTACACCAGTGATGATCCATAGTACACCAGTGATGGCCCATAGTACACCAGTGATGGCCCATATTACATCAGTGATGATCCATAGTACATCAGTGATGATCCACAGTACATCAGTGATGATCCACAGTACATCAGGGATGGTCCATAGTACATCAGTGATGATCCATAGTACACCAGTGATGATCCATAGTACACCAGTGATGGCCCATAGTACATCAGTGATGAACTATAGTACATCAGTGATGATCCACAGTACATCAGTGATGATCCACAGTACATCAGGGATGGTCCATAGTACATCAGTGATGATCCATAGTACACCAGTGATGATCCATAGTACACCAGTGATGGCCCATAGTACATCAGTGATGAACTATAGTACATCAGTGATGATCCACAGTACATCAGTGATGATCCACAGTACATCAGGGATGGTCCATAGTACACCAGTGATGATCCACAGTACACCAGTGATGATCCATAGTACACCAGTGATGGTCCATAGTACATCAGTGATGATCTATAGTACATCAATGATGGTCCATAGTACATCAGTGATGAGCTATAGTACATCAGTGATGATCTATAGTACATCAGTGATGATCCATAGTACACCAGTGATGATCCATAGTACACCAGTGATGGCCCATAGTACATCAGTGATGATCCATAGTACACCAGTGATGATCCATAGTACACCAGTGATGGCCCATAGTACATCAGTGATGAACTATAGTACATCAGTGATGATCCACAGTACATCAGTGATGATCCATAGTACATCAGTGATGATCCACAGTACATCAGTGATGATCCACAGTACATCAGGGATGGTCCACAGTATATCAGTGATGATCCATAGTACATCAGTGATGGCCCATAGTACATCAGTGATGATCCATAGTACACCAGTGATGATCCATAGTACACCAGTGATGTTCCATAGTACACCAGGGATGATCCACAGTACATCAGTGATGATCCACAGTACATCAGTGGTGGTCCACAGTACATCAGTGATGGTCCATAGTACACCAGTGATGATCCATAGTACACCAGTGATGATCCATAGTACACCAGTGATGGCCCATAGTACACCAGTGATGGCCCATATTACATCAGTGATGATCCATAGTACATCAGTGATGATCCACAGTACATCAGTGATGATCCACAGTACATCAGGGATGGTCCATAGTACATCAGTGATGATCCATAGTACACCAGTGATGATCCATAGTACACCAGTGATGGCCCATAGTACATCAGTGATGAACTATAGTACATCAGTGATGATCCACAGTACATCAGTGATGATCCACAGTACATCAGGGATGGTCCATAGTACATCAGTGATGATCCATAGTACACCAGTGATGATCCATAGTACATCAGTGATGATCCACAGTACACCAGTGATGGCCCATATTACATCAGTGATGATCCATAGTACATCAGTGATGATCCACAGTACATCAGTGATGATCCACAGTACATCAGGGATGGTCCATAGTACACCAGTGATGATCCACAGTACACCAGTGATGATCCATAGTACACCAGTGATGGTCCATAGTACATCAGTGATGATCTATAGTACACCAGTGATGGTCCATAGTACATCAGTGATGATCCATAGTACACCAGTGATGGCCCATAGTACATCAGTGATGAACTATAGTACATCAGTGATGATCCACAGTACATCAGTGATGATCCACAGTACATCAGGGATGGTCCATAGTACACCAGTGATGATCCACAGTACACCAGTGATGATCCATAGTACACCAGTGATGGTCCATAGTACACCAGTGATGATCCATAGTACACCAGTGATGGCCCATAGTACATCAGTGATGAACTATAGTACATCAGTGATGATCCACAGTACATCAGTGATGATCCACAGTACATCAGGGAT
Organism: Rana muscosa; assembly: GCA_029206835.1. Classification (NCBI taxonomy): domain Eukaryota; kingdom Metazoa; phylum Chordata; class Amphibia; order Anura; family Ranidae; genus Rana; species Rana muscosa. Next base: position 1,270,931 of record JARGYO010002340.1, on the reverse strand, counting down.
GGTCCATAGTACACCAGTGATGATCCACAGTACACCAGTGATGATCCATAGTACACCAGTGATGGTCCATAGTACATCAGTGATGATCTATAGTACATCAGTGATGGTCCATAGTCCATCAGTGATGATCTATAGTACATCAGTGATGATCTATAGTACATCAGTGATGATCCACAATACATCAGTTATGATACACAGTACATCAGTGATGATCCACAGTACATCAGTGATGATCCACAATACTTCAGTGATGATCCACAGTACATCAGTGATGATCCACAGTACATCAGGGATGGTCCACAGTATATCAGTGATGATCCATAGTACATCAGTGATGGTCCATAGTACATCAGTGATGGTCCATAGTACACCAGTGATGATCCATAGTACACCAGTGATGGCCCATAGTACACCAGTGATGGCCCACAGTACATCAGTGATGATCCATAGTACATCAGTGATGATCCACAGTACATCAGTGATGATCCACAGTACATCAGGGATGGTCCATAGTACATCAGTGATGATCCATAGTACACCAGTGATGATCCATAGTACACCAGTGATGGCCCATAGTACATCAGTGATGAACTATAGTACATCAGTGATGATCCACAGTACATCAGTGATGATCCACAGTACATCAGGGATGGTCCATAGTACACCAGTGATGATCCACAGTACACCAGTGATGATCCATAGTACACCAGTGATGGTCCATAGTACATCAGTGATGATCTATAGTACATCAGTGATGGTCCATAGTACATCAGTGATGAGCTATAGTACATCAGTGATGATCTATAGTACATCAGTGATGATCCATAGTACACCAGTGATGATCCATAGTACACCAGTGATGGCCCATAGTACATCAGTGATGATCCATAGTACACCAGTGATGATCCATAGTACACCAGTGATGGCCCATAGTACATCAGTGATGAACTATAGTACATCAGTGATGATCCACAGTACATCAGTGATGATCCATAGTACATCAGTGATGATCCACAGTACATCAGTGATGATCCACAGTACATCAGGGATGGTCCACAGTATATCAGTGATGATCCATAGTACATCAGTGATGGCCCATAGTACATCAGTGATGATCCATAGTACACCAGTGATGATCCATAGTACACCAGTGATGTTCCATAGTACACCAGGGATGATCCACAGTACATCAGTGATGATCCACAGTACATCAGTGGTGGTCCACAGTACATCAGTGATGGTCCATAGTACACCAGTGATGATCCATAGTACACCAGTGATGATCCATAGTACACCAGTGATGGCCCATAGTACACCAGTGATGGCCCATATTACATCAGTGATGATCCATAGTACATCAGTGATGATCCACAGTACATCAGTGATGATCCACAGTACATCAGGGATGGTCCATAGTACATCAGTGATGATCCATAGTACACCAGTGATGATCCATAGTACACCAGTGATGGCCCATAGTACATCAGTGATGAACTATAGTACATCAGTGATGATCCACAGTACATCAGTGATGATCCACAGTACATCAGGGATGGTCCATAGTACATCAGTGATGATCCATAGTACACCAGTGATGATCCATAGTACACCAGTGATGGCCCATAGTACATCAGTGATGAACTATAGTACATCAGTGATGATCCACAGTACATCAGTGATGATCCACAGTACATCAGGGATGGTCCATAGTACACCAGTGATGATCCACAGTACACCAGTGATGATCCATAGTACACCAGTGATGGTCCATAGTACATCAGTGATGATCTATAGTACATCAGTGATGGTCCATAGTACATCAGTGATGAGCTATAGTACATCAGTGATGATCTATAGTACATCAGTGATGATCCATAGTACACCAGTGATGATCCATAGTACACCAGTGATGGCCCATAGTACATCAGTGATGATCCATAGTACACCAGTGATGATCCATAGTACACCAGTGATGGCCCATAGTACATCAGTGATGAACTATAGTACATCAGTGATGATCCACAGTACATCAGTGATGATCCATAGTACATCAGTGATGATCCACAGTACATCAGTGATGATCCACAGTACATCAGGGATGGTCCACAGTATATCAGTGATGATCCATAGTACATCAGTGATGGCCCATAGTACATCAGTGATGATCCATAGTACACCAGTGATGATCCATAGTACACCAGTGATGTTCCATAGTACACCAGGGATGATCCACAGTACATCAGTGATGATCCACAGTACATCAGTGGTGGTCCACAGTACATCAGTGATGGTCCATAGTACACCAGTGATGATCCATAGTACACCAGTGATGATCCATAGTACACCAGTGATGGCCCATAGTACACCAGTGATGGCCCATATTACATCAGTGATGATCCATAGTACATCAGTGATGATCCACAGTACATCAGTGATGATCCACAGTACATCAGGGATGGTCCATAGTACATCAGTGATGATCCATAGTACACCAGTGATGATCCATAGTACACCAGTGATGGCCCATAGTACATCAGTGATGAACTATAGTACATCAGTGATGATCCACAGTACATCAGTGATGATCCACAGTACATCAGGGATGGTCCATAGTACATCAGTGATGATCCATAGTACACCAGTGATGATCCATAGTACACCAGTGATGGCCCATAGTACATCAGTGATGAACTATAGTACATCAGTGATGATCCACAGTACATCAGTGATGATCCACAGTACATCAGGGATGGTCCATAGTACACCAGTGATGATCCACAGTACACCAGTGATGATCCATAGTACACCAGTGATGGTCCATAGTACATCAGTGATGATCTATAGTACATCAGTGATGGTCCATAGTACATCAGTGATGAGCTATAGTACATCAGTGATGATCTATAGTACATCAGTGATGATCCATAGTACACCAGTGATGATCCATAGTACACCAGTGATGGCCCATAGTACATCAGTGATGATCCATAGTACACCAGTGATGATCCATAGTACACCAGTGATGGCCCATAGTACATCAGTGATGAACTATAGTACATCAGTGATGATCCACAGTACATCAGTGATGATCCATAGTACATCAGCGATGATCCACAGTACATCAGTGATGATCCACAGTACATCAGGGATGGTCCACAGTATATCAGTGATGATCCATAGTACATCAGTGATGGCCCATAGTACATCAGTGATGATCCATAGTACACCAGTGATGATCCATAGTACACCAGTGATGTTCCATAGTACACCAGGGATGATCCACAGTACATCAGTGATGATCCACAGTACATCAGTGGTGGTCCACAGTACATCAGTGATGGTCCATAGTACACCAGTGATGATCCATAGTACACCAGTGATGATCCATAGTACACCAGTGATGGCCCATAGTACACCAGTGATGGCCCATATTACATCAGTGATGATCCATAGTACATCAGTGATGATCCACAGTACATCAGTGATGATCCACAGTACATCAGGGATGGTCCATAGTACATCAGTGATGATCCATAGTACACCAGTGATGATCCATAGTACACCAGTGATGGCCCATAGTACATCAGTGATGAACTATAGTACATCAGTGATGATCCACAGTACATCAGGGATGGTCCATAGTACATCAGTGATGATCCATAGTACACCAGTGATGATCCATAGTACACCAGTGATGGCCCATAGTACATCAGTGATGAACTATAGTACATCAGTGATGATCCACAGTACATCAGTGATGATCCACAGTACATCAGGGATGGTCCATAGTACACCAGTGATGATCCACAGTACACCAGTGATGATCCATAGTACACCAGTGATGGTCCATAGTACATCAGTGATGATCTATAGTACATCAGTGATGGTCCATAGTACATCAGTGATGATCTATATACATAGTACACCAGTGATGATCTATAGTACATCAGTGATGATCTACAGTACATCAGTTATGATCCACAGTACATTAGTGAGGATCCACAGTACATCAGTGATGATCCACAATACTTCAGTGATGATCCACAGTACATCAGTGATGATCCACAGTACATCAGTGATGGTCCATAGTACATCAGTGATGGTCCATAGTACACCAGTGATGATCCATAGTACACCAGTGATGATCCATAGTACACCAGTGATGGCCCATAGTACACCAGTGATAGCCCATAGTACATCAGTGATGATCCATAGTACATCAGTGATGATCCACAGTACCTCAGTGATGATCCACAGTACATCAGGGATGGTCCATAGTACATCAGTGATGATCCATAGTACACCAGTGATGATCCATAGTACACCAGTGATGGCCCATAGTACATCAGTGATGAACTATAGTACATCAGTGATGATCCACAGTACATCAGGGATGGTCCATAGTACATCAGTGATGATCCATAGTACACCAGTGATGATCCATAGTACACCAGTGATGGCCCATAGTACATCAGTGATGAACTATAGTACATCAGTGATGATCCACAGTACATCAGTGATGATCCATAGTACATCAGTGATGATCCATAGTACATCAGTGATGATCCACAGTACATCAGTGATGATCCACAGTACATCAGGGATGGTCCATAGTACATCAGTGATGATCCATAGTACACCAGTGATGATCCATAGTACACCAGTGATGGCCCATAGTACATCAGTGATGAACTATAGTACATCAGTGATGATCCACAGTACATCAGTGATGATCCACAGTACATCAGGGATGGTCCGTAGTACACCAGTGATGATCCACAGTACACCAGTGATGATCCATAGTACACCAGTGATGGTCCATAGTACATCAGTGATGATCTATAGTACATCAGTGATGGTCCATAGTACATCAGTGATGATCTATAGTACATCAGTGATGATCTATAGTACATCAGTGATGATCCACAGTACATCAGTTATGATACACAGTACATCAGTGATGATCCACAGTACATCAGTGATGATCCACAATACTTCAGTGATGATCCACAGTACATCAGTGATGATCCACAGTACATCAGGGATGGTCCACAGTATATCAGTGATGATCCATAGTACATCAGTGATGGTCCATAGTACATCAGTGATGGTCCATAGTACACCAGTGATGATCCATAGTACACCAGTGATGGCCCATAGTACACCAGTGATGGCCCATAGTACATCAGTGATGATCCATAGTACATCAGTGATGATCCACAGTACATCAGTGATGATCCACAGTACATCAGGGATGGTCCATAGTACATCAGTGATGATCCATAGTACACCAGTGATGATCCATAGTCCACCAGTGATGGCCCATAGTTAATCAGTGATGAACTATAGTACATCAGTGATGATCCACAGTACATTAGGGATGGTCCATAGTACATCAGTGATGATCCATAGTACACCAGTGATGATCCATAGTACACCAGTGATGGCCCATAGTACATCAGTGATGAACTATAGTACATCAGTGATGATCCACAGTACATCAGTGATGATCCATAGTACATCAGTGATGATCCACAGTACATCAGTGATGATCCACAGTACATCAGGGATGGTCCATAGTACATCAGTGATGATCCATAGTACACCAGTGATGATCCATAGTACACCAGTGATGGCCCATAGTACATCAGTGATGAACTATAGTACATCAGTGATGATCCACAGTACATCAGTGATGATCCACAGTACATCAGGGATGGTCCATAGTACACCAGTGATGATCCACAGTACACCAGTGATGATCCATAGTACACCAGTGATGGCCCATAGTACACCAGTGATGATCCATAGTACACCAGAGATGGCCCATAGTATACCAGTGATGAGCTATAGTACATCAGTGATGATCTATAGTACATCAGTGATGATCCATAGTACACCAGTGATGATCCATAGTACATCAGTGATGGCCCATAGTACACCAGTGATGATCCATAGTACACCAGTGATGATCCATAGTACTTCAGTGATGGCCCATAGTACACCAGTGATGATCCATAGTACATCAGTGATGGCTCATAGTACATCAGTGATGATCCATAATACATCAGTGATGATCCATAGTACACCAGTGATGGCCCATAGTACTTCAGTGATGATCTATAGTACATCAGTGATGATCCACAGTACATCAGTGATGATCCACAGTACATCAGTGATGATCCACGGTACATCAGTGATGATCCATAGTACATCAGTGATGATCCTCAGTACATCAGTGATGATCCACAGTACATCAGTGATGATCCACAGTACATCAGTGATGATCCACAGTACATCAGTGATGATCCACAGGACATCAGGGATGGTCCACAGTACATCAGTGATGATCCATAGTACACCAGTCATGATCCATAGTACATCAGTGATGATCCATAGTACATCAGTGATGATCCATAGTACACCAGTGATGGCCCATAGTACACCAGTGATGATCCATAGTACACCAGTGATGGCCCATAGTACTTCAGTGATGATCTATAGTACATCAGTGATGATCCACAGTACATCAGTGATGATCCACAATACATCAGGGATGGTCCACAGTATATCAGTGATGATCCATAGTACATCAGTGATGGCCCACAGTACATCAGTGATGATCCACAGTATATCAGTGATGATCCATAGTACACCAGTGATGGTCCATAGTACACCATTGATGGTCCATAGTACATCAGTGATGATCCATAGTACATCAGTGATGATCCACAGTACATCAGGGATGGTCCACAGTACATCAGTGATGATCCATAGTACACCAGTGATGGCCCAAGGCACATCAGTGATGGTCCATAGTACACTAGGGATGATCCGTAGTAATCCAGTGATGATCCATAGTACACCAGTGATGGCCCATAGTACACCAGTGATGGCCCATAGTACATCAGTGATGATCCACAGTACATCAGTGATGATCTATAGTACATCAGGGATGGTCCACAGTACATCAGTGATGATCCATAGTACACCAGTGATGATCCATAGTACATCAGTGATGATCCATAGTACACCTGTGATGGCCCACAGTACACCTGTGATGGCCCACAGTACATCAGTGATGATCCACAGTACATCAGGGATGATCCACAGTATATCAGGGATGGTCCACAGTATATCAGTGATGATCCATAGTACACCAGTGATGATCCATAGTACACCAGGGATGATCCATAGTACACCAGTGATGATCCATAGTACATCAGTGATGGTCCATAGTACACCAGTGAAGATCCATAGTACACCAGTGATGGCCCATAGTACACCAGTGATGGCCCATAGTACACCAGTGATGATCCATAGTACACCAGTGATGGCCCATAGTACACCAGTGATGTCCCATAGTACATCAGTGATGATCCACAGTACATCACTGATGATCCATAGTACACCAGGGATGGCCCATAGTACATCAGTGATGGCTCATAGTACATCAGTGATGATCCATAGTACATCAGTGGTGATCCATAGTACACCAGTGATGATCCATAGTACATCAGTGATGGCTCATAGTACATCAGTGATGATCCATAGTACACCAGTGATGATCCATAGTACATCAGTGATGGCTCATAGTACATCAGTGATGATCCATAGTACATCAGTGATGATCCATAGTACATCAGTGATGATCCATAGTACACCAGTCATGGCCCATAGTACTACAGTGATGATCTATAGTACATCAGTGATGATCCACAGTACATCAGTGATGATCCACAGTACATCAGTGATGATCCAAGCTACATCAGTGATGATCCATAGTACATCAGTGATGATCCTCAGTACATCAGTGATGATCCACAGTACATCAGTGATGATCCACAGTACATCAGTGATGATCCACAGTACATCAGGGATGGTCCACAGTACATCAGTGATGATCCATAGTACACCAGTCATGATCCATAGTACATCAGTGATGATCCATAGTACACCAGTGATGATCCATAGTACACCAGTGATGGCCCATAGTACTTCAGTGATGATTTATAGTACATCAGTGATGATCCACAGTACATCAGTGATGATCCACAATACATCAGGGATGGTCCACAGTACATCAGTGATGATCCACAGTACATCAGTTATGATCCACAGTACATCAGTGATGATCCACAGTACATCAGTGATGATCCACAATACTTCAGTGATGATCCACAGTACATCAGTGATGATCCACAGTACATCAGGGATGGTCCACAGTATATCAGTGATGATCCATAGTACATCAGTGATGGCCCATAGTACATCAGTGATGATCCATAGTACACCAGTGATGATCCATAGTACACCAGTGATGTTCCATAGTACACCAGGGATGGTCCACAGTATATCAGTGATGATCCATAGTACATCAGTGATGGTCCATAGTACATCAGTGATGGTCCATAGTACACCAGTGATGATCCATAGTACACCAGTGATGGCCCATAGTACACCAGTGATGGCCCATAGTACATCAGTGATGATCCATAGTACATCAGTGATGATCCACAGTACATCAGTGATGATCCACAGTACATCAGGGATGGTCCATAGTACATCAGTGATGATCCATAGTACACCAGTGATGATCCATAGTACACCAGTGATGGCCCATAGTACATCAGTGATGAACTATAGTACATCAGTGATGATCCACAGTACATTAGGGATGGTCCATAGTACATCAGTGATGATCCATAGTACACCAGTGATGATCCATAGTACACCAGTGATGGCCCATAGTACATCAGTGATGAACTATAGTACATCAGTGATGATCCACAGTACATCAGTGATGATCCATAGTACATCAGTGATGATCCACAGTACATCAGTGATGATCCACAGTACATCAGGGATGGTCCATAGTACATCAGTGATGATCCATAGTACACCAGTGATGATCCATAGTACACCAGTGATGGCCCATAGTACATCAGTGATGAACTATAGTACATCAGTGATGATCCACAGTACATCAGTGATGATCCACAGTACATCAGGGATGGTCCATAGTACACCAGTGATGATCCACAGTACACCAGTGATGATCCATAGTACACCAGTGATGGCCCATAGTACACCAGTGATGATCCATAGTACACCAGAGATGGCCCATAGTATACCAGTGATGAGCTATAGTACATCAGTGATGATCTATAGTACATCAGTGATGATCCATAGTACACCAGTGATGATCCATAGTACATCAGTGATGGCCCATAGTACACCAGTGATGATCCATAGTACACCAGTGATGATCCATAGTACTTCAGTGATGGCCCATAGTACACCAGTGATGATCCATAGTACATCAGTGATGGCTCATAGTACATCAGTGATGATCCATAATACATCAGTGATGATCCATAGTACACCAGTGATGGCCCATAGTACTTCAGTGATGATCTATAGTACATCAGTGATGATCCACAGTACATCAGTGATGATCCACAGTACATCAGTGATGATCCACGGTACATCAGTGATGATCCATAGTACATCAGTGATGATCCTCAGTACATCAGTGATGATCCACAGTACATCAGTGATGATCCACAGTACATCAGTGATGATCCACAGTACATCAGTGATGATCCACAGGACATCAGGGATGGTCCACAGTACATCAGTGATGATCCATAGTACACCAGTCATGATCCATAGTACATCAGTGATGATCCATAGTACATCAGTGATGATCCATAGTACACCAGTGATGGCCCATAGTACACCAGTGATGATCCATAGTACACCAGTGATGGCCCATAGTACTTCAGTGATGATCTATAGTACATCAGTGATGATCCCCAGTACATCAGTGATGATCCACAATACATCAGGGATGGTCCACAGTATATCAGTGATGATCCATAGTACATCAGTGATGGCCCACAGTACATCAGTGATGATCCACAGTATATCAGTGATGATCCATAGTACACCAGTGATGGTCCATAGTACACCAGTGATGGTCCATAGTACATCAGTGATGATCCATAGTACATCAGTGATGATCCACAGTACATCAGGGATGGTCCACAGTACATCAGTGATGATCCATAGTACACCAGTGATGGCCCAAGGCACATCAGTGATGGTCCATAGTACACCAGGGATGATCCGTAGTAATCCAGTGATGATCCATAGTACACCAGTGATGGCCCATAGTACACCAGTGATGGCCCATAGTACATCAGTGATGATCCACAGTACATCAGTGATGATCTATAGTACATCAGGGATGGTCCACAGTACATCAGTGATGATCCATAGTACACCAGTGATGATCCATAGTACATCAGTGATGATCCATAGTACACCTGTGATGGCCCACAGTACACCTGTGATGGCCCACAGTACATCAGTGATGATCCACAGTACATCAGGGATGATCCACAGTATATCAGGGATGGTCCACAGTATATCAGTGATGATCCATAGTACACCAGTGATGATCCATAGTACACCAGGGATGATCCATAGTACACCAGTGATGATCCATAGTACATCAGTGATGGTCCATAGTACACCAGTGAAGATCCATAGTACACCAGTGATGGCCCATAGTACATCAGTGATGATCCACAGTACATCAGTGATGATCCATAGTACATCAGTGATGATCCACAGTACATCAGTGATGATCCACAGTACATCAGGGATGGTCCATAGTACATCAGTGATGATCCATAGTACACCAGTGATGATCCATAGTACACCAGTGATGGCCCATAGTACATCAGTGATGAACTATAGTACATCAGTGATGATCCACAGTACATCAGTGATGATCCACAGTACATCAGGGATGGTCCATAGTACACCAGTGATGATCCACAGTACACCAGTGATGATCCATAGTACACCAGTGATGGTCCATAGTACACCAGTGATGATCCATAGTACACCAGTGATGGCCCATAGTACATCAGTGATGAACTATAGTACATCAGTGATGATCCACAGTACATCAGTGATGATCCACAGTACATCAGGGATGGTCCATAGTACACCAGTGATGATCCACAGTACACCAGTGATGATCCATAGTACACCAGTGATGGTCCATAGTACATCAGTGATGATCTATAGTACATCAGTGATGGTCCATAGTCCATCAGTGATGATCTATAGTACATCAGTGATGATCTATAGTACATCAGTGATGATCCACAATACATCAGTTATGATACACAGTACATCAGTGATGATCCACAGTACATCAGTGATGATCCACAATACTTCAGTGATGATCCACAGTACATCAGTGATGATCCACAGTACATCAGGGATGGTCCACAGTATATCAGTGATGATCCATAGTACATCAGTGATGGTCCATAGTACATCAGTGATGGTCCATAGTACACCAGTGATGATCCATAGTACACCAGTGATGGCCCATAGTACACCAGTGATGGCCCATAGTACATCAGTGATGATCCATAGTACATCAGTGATGATCCACAGTACATCAGTGATGATCCACAGTACATCAGGGATGGTCCATAGTACATCAGTGATGATCCATAGTACACCAGTGATGATCCATAGTACACCAGTGATGGCCCATAGTACATCAGTGATGAACTATAGTACATCAGTGATGATCCACAGTACATCAGTGATGATCCACAGTACATCAGGGATGGTCCATAGTACACCAGTGATGATCCACAGTACACCAGTGATGATCCATAGTACACCAGTGATGGTCCATAGTAAATCAGTGATGATCTATAGTACATCAGTGATGGTCCATAGTACATCAGTGATGAGCTATAGTACATCAGTGATGATCCATAGTACACCAGTGATGGCCCATAGTACATCAGTGATGATCCATAGTACACCAGTGATGATCCATAGTACACCAGTGATGGCCCATAGTACATCAGTGATGAACTATAGTACATCAGTGATGGCCCATAGTACATCAGTGATGAACCATAGTACATCAGTGATGATCCACAGTACATCAGTGATGATCCACAGTACATCAGGGATGGTCCACAGTATATCAGTGATGATCCATAGTACATCAGTGATGGCCCATAGTACATCAGTGATGATCCATAGTACACCAGTGATGATCCATAGTACACCAGTGATGTTCCATAGTACACCAGGGATGATCCACAGTACATCAGTGATGATCCACAGTACATCAGTGGTGGTCCATAGTACATCAGTGATGGTCCATAGTACACCAGTGATGATCCATAGTACACCAGTGATGATCCATAGTACACCAGTGATGGCCCATAGTACACCAGTGATGGCCCATATTACATCAGTGATGATCCATAGTACATCAGTGATGATCCACAGTACATCAGTGATGATCCACAGTACATCAGGGATGGTCCATAGTACATCAGTGATGATCCATAGTACACCAGTGATGATCCATAGTACACCAGTGATGGCCCATAGTACATCAGTGATGAACTATAGTACATCAGTGATGATCCACAGTACATCAGTGATGATCCACAGTACATCAGGGATGGTCCATAGTACATCAGTGATGATCCATAGTACACCAGTGATGATCCATAGTACACCAGTGATGGCCCATAGTACATCAGTGATGAACTATAGTACATCAGTGATGATCCACAGTACATCAGTGATGATCCACAGTACATCAGGGATGGTCCATAGTACACCAGTGATGATCCACAGTACACCAGTGATGATCCATAGTACACCAGTGATGGTCCATAGTACATCAGTGATGATCTATAGTACATCAGTGATGGTCCATAGTACATCAGTGATGAGCTATTGTACATCAGTGATGATCTATAGTACATCAGTGATGATCCATAGTACACCAGTGATGATCCATAGTACACCAGTGATGGCCCATAGTACATCAGTGATGATCCATAGTACACCAGTGATGATCCATAGTACACCAGTGATGGCCCATAGTACATCAGTGATGAACTATAGTACATCAGTGATGATCCACAGTACATCAGTGATGATCCATAGTACATCAGTGATGATCCACAGTACATCAGTGATGATCCACAGTACATCAGGGATGGTCCACAGTATATCAGTGATGATCCATAGTACATCAGTGATGGCCCATAGTACATCAGTGATGATCCATAGTACACCAGTGATGATCCATAGTACACCAGTGATGTTCCATAGTACACCAGGGATGATCCACAGTACATCAGTGATGATCCACAGTACATCAGTGGTGGTCCACAGTACATCAGTGATGGTCCATAGTACACCAGTGATGATCCATAGTACACCAGTGATGATCCATAGTACACCAGTGATGGCCCATAGTACACCAGTGATGGCCCATATTACATCAGTGATGATCCATAGTACATCAGTGATGATCCACAGTACATCAGTGATGATCCACAGTACATCAGGGATGGTCCATAGTACATCAGTGATGATCCATAGTACACCAGTGATGATCCATAGTACACCAGTGATGGCCCATAGTACATCAGTGATGAACTATAGTACATCAGTGATGATCCACAGTACATCAGTGATGATCCACAGTACATCAGGGATGGTCCATAGTACATCAGTGATGATCCATAGTACACCAGTGATGATCCATAGTACACCAGTGATGGTCCATAGTACATCAGCGATGATCTATAGTACATCAGTGATGGTCCATAGTACATCAGTGATGAGCTATAGTACATCAGTGATGATCTATAGTACATCAGTGATGATCCATAGTACACCAGTGATGATCCATAGTACACCAGTGATGGCCCATTGTACATCAGTGATGATCCATAGTACACCAGTGATGATCCATAGTACACCAGTGATGGCCCATAGTACATCAGTGATGAACTATAGTACATCAGTGATGATCCACAGTACATCAGTGATGATCCATAGTACATCAGTGATGATCCACAGTACATCAGTGATGATCCACAGTACATCAGGGATGGTCCACAGTATATCAGTGATGATCCATAGTACATCAGTGATGGCCCATAGTACATCAGTGATGATCCATAGTACACCAGTGATGATCCATAGTACACCAGTGATGTTCCATAGTACACCAGGGATGATCCACAGTACATCAGTGATGATCCACAGTACATCAGTGGTGGTCCACAGTACATCAGTGATGGTCCATAGTACACCAGTGATGATCCATAGTACACCAGTGATGATCCATAGTACACCAGTGATGGCCCATAGTACACCAGTGATGGCCCATATTACATCAGTGATGATCCATAGTACATCAGTGATGATCCACAGTACATCAGTGATGATCCACAGTACATCAGGGATGGTCCATAGTACATCAGTGATGATCCATAGTACACCAGTGATGATCCATAGTACACCAGTGATGGCCCATAGTACATCAGTGATGAACTATAGTACATCAGTGATGATCCACAGTACATCAGTGATGATCCACAGTACATCAGGGATGGTCCATAGTACATCAGTGATGATCCATAGTACACCAGTGATGATCCATAGTACACCAGTGATGGCCCATAGTACATCAGTGATGAACTATAGTACATCAGTGATGATCCACAGTACATCAGTGATGATCCACAGTACATCAGGGATGGTCCATAGTACACCAGTGATGATCCACAGTACACCAGTGATGATCCATAGTACACCAGTGATGGTCCATAGTACATCAGTGATGATCTATAGTACATCAGTGATGGTCCATAGTACATCAGTGATGAGCTATAGTACATCAGTGATGATCTATAGTACATCAGTGATGATCCATAGTACACCAGTGATGATCCATAGTACACCAGTGATGGCCCATAGTACATCAGTGATGATCCATAGTATACCAGTGATGATCCATAGTACACCAGTGATGGCCCATAGTACATCAGTGATGAACTATAGTACATCAGTGATGATCCACAGTACATCAGTGATGATCCATAGTACATCAGTGATGATCCACAGTACATCAGTGATGATCCACAGTACATCAGGGATGGTCCACAGTATATCAGTGATGATCCATAGTACATCAGTGATGGCCCATAGTACATCAGTGATGATCCATAGTACACCAGTGATGATCCATAGTACACCAGTGATGTTCCATAGTACACCAGGGATGATCCACAGTACATCAGTGATGATCCACAGTACATCAGTGGTGGTCCACAGTACATCAGTGATGGTCCATAGTACACCAGTGATGATCCATAGTACACCAGTGATGATCCATAGTACACCAGTGATGGCCCATAGTACACCAGTGATGGCCCATATTACATCAGTGATGATCCATAGTACATCAGTGATGATCCACAGTACATCAGTGATGATCCACAGTACATCAGGGATGGTCCATAGTACATCAGTGATGATCCATAGTACACCAGTGATGATCCATAGTACACCAGTGATGGCCCATAGTACATCAGTGATGAACTATAGTACATCAGTGATGATCCACAGTACATCAGGGATGGTCCATAGTACATCAGTGATGATCCATAGTACACCAGTGATGATCCATAGTACACCAGTGATGGCCCATAGTACATCAGTGATGAACTATAGTACATCAGTGATGATCCACAGTACATCAGTGATGATCCACAGTACATCAGGGATGGTCCATAGTACACCAGTGATGATCCACAGTACACCAGTGATGATCCATAGTACACCAGTGATGGTCCATAGTACATCAGTGATGATCTATAGTACATCAGTGATGGTCCATAGTACATCAGTGATGATCTATATACATAGTACACCAGTGATGATCTATAGTACATCAGTGATGATCTACAGTACATCAGTTATGATCCACAGTACATTAGTGAGGATCCACAGTACATCAGTGATGATCCACAATACTTCAGTGATGATCCACAGTACATCAGTGATGATCCACAGTACATCAGGGATGGTCCACAGTATATCAGTGATGATCCATAGTACATCAGTGATGGTCCATAGTACATCAGTGATGGTCCATAGTACACCAGTGATGATCCATAGTACACCAGTGATGATCCATAGTACACCAGTGATGGCCCATAGTACACCAGTGATAGCCCATAGTACATCAGTGATGATCCATAGTACATCAGTGATGATCCACAGTACCTCAGTGATGATCCACAGTACATCAGGGATGGTCCATAGTACATCAGTGATGATCCATAGTACACCAGTGATGATCCATAGTACACCAGTGATGGCCCATAGTACATCAGTGATGAACTATAGTACATCAGTGATGATCCACAGTACATCAGGGATGGTCCATAGTACATCAGTGATGATCCATAGTACACCAGTGATGATCCATAGTACACCAGTGATGGCCCATAGTACATCAGTGATGAACTATAGTACATCAGTGATGATCCACAGTACATCAGTGATGATCCATAGTACATCAGTGATGATCCATAGTACATCAGTGATGATCCACAGTACATCAGTGATGATCCACAGTACATCAGGGATGGTCCATAGTACATCAGTGATGATCCATAGTACACCAGTGATGATCCATAGTACACCAGTGATGGCCCATAGTACATCAGTGATGAACTATAGTACATCAGTGATGATCCACAGTACATCAGTGATGATCCACAGTACATCAGGGATGGTCCGTAGTACACCAGTGATGATCCACAGTACACCAGTGATGATCCATAGTACACCAGTGATGGTCCAGAGTACATCAGTGATGATCTATAGTACATCAGTGATGGTCCATAGTACATCAGTGATGATCTATAGTACATCAGTGATGATCTATAGTACATCAGTGATGATCCACAGTACATCAGTTATGATACACAGTACATCAGTGATGATCCACAGTACATCAGTGATGATCCACAATACTTCAGTGATGATCCACAGTACATCAGTGATGATCCACAGTACATCAGGGATGGTCCACAGTATATCAGTGATGATCCATAGTACATCAGTGATGGTCCATAGTACATCAGTGATGGTCCATAGTACACCAGTGATGATCCATAGTACACCAGTGATGGCCCATAGTACACCAGTGATGGCCCATAGTACATCAGTGATGATCCATAGTACATCAGTGATGATCCACAGTACATCAGTGATGATCCACAGTACATCAGGGATGGTCCATAGTACATCAGTGATGATCCATAGTACACCAGTGATGATCCATAGTACACCAGTGATGGCCCATAGTACATCAGTGATGAACTATAGTACAGCAGTGATGATCCACAGTACATTAGGGATGGTCCATAGTACATCAGTGATGATCCATAGTACACCAGTGATGATCCATAGTACACCAGTGATGGCCCATAGTACATCAGTGATGAACTATAGTACATCAGTGATGATCCACAGTACATCAGTGATGATCCATAGTACATCAGTGATGATCCACAGTACATCAGTGATGATCCACAGTACATCAGGGATGGTCCATAGTACATCAGTGATGATCCATAGTACACCAGTGATGATCCATAGTACACCAGTGATGGCCCATAGTACATCAGTGATGAACTATAGTACATCAGTGATGATCCACAGTACATCAGTGATGATCCACAGTACATCAGGGATGGTCCATAGTACACCAGTGATGATCCACAGTACACCAGTGATGATCCATAGTACACCAGTGATGGCCCATAGTACACCAGTGATGATCCATAGTACACCAGAGATGGCCCATAGTATACCAGTGATGAGCTATAGTACATCAGTGATGATCTATAGTACATCAGTGATGATCCATAGTACACCAGTGATGATCCATAGTACATCAGTGATGGCCCATAGTACACCAGTGATGATCCATAGTACACCAGTGATGATCCATAGTACTTCAGTGATGGCCCATAGTACACCAGTGATGATCCATAGTACATCAGTGATGGCTCATAGTACATCAGTGATGATCCATAATACATCAGTGATGATCCATAGTACACCAGTGATGGCCCATAGTACTTCAGTGATGATCTATGGTACATCAGTGATGATCCACAGTACATCAGTGATGATCCACAGTACATCAGTGATGATCCACGGTACATCAGTGATGATCCATAGTACATCAGTGATGATCCTCAGTACATCAGTGATGATCCACAGTACATCAGTGATGATCCACAGTACATCAGTGATGATCCACAGTACATCAGTGATGATCCACAGGACATCAGGGATGGTCCACAGTACATCAGTGATGATCCATAGTACACCAGTCATGATCCATAGTACATCAGTGATGATCCATAGTACATCAGTGATGATCCATAGTACACCAGTGATGGCCCATAGTACACCAGTGATGATCCATAGTACACCAGTGATGGCCCATAGTACTTCAGTGATGATCTATAGTACATCAGTGATGATCCACAGTACATCAGTGATGATCCACAATACATCAGGGATGGTCCACAGTATATCAGTGATGATCCATAGTACATCAGTGATGGCCCACAGTACATCAGTGATGATCCACAGTATATCAGTGATGATCCATAGTACACCAGTGATGGTCCATAGTACACCAGTGATGGTCCATATTACATCAGTGATGATCCATAGTACATCAGTGATGATCCACAGTACATCAGGGATGGTCCACAGTACATCAGTGATGATCCATAGTACACCAGTGATGGCCCAAGGCACATCAGTGATGGTCCATAGTACACCAGGGATGATCCGTAGTAATCCAGTGATGATCCATAGTACACCAGTGATGGCCCAGAGTACACCAGTGATGGCCCATAGTACATCAGTGATGATCCACAGTACATCAGTGATGATCTATAGTACATCAGGGATGGTCCACAGTACATCAGTGATGATCCATAGTACACCAGTGATGATCCATAGTACATCAGTGATGATCCATAGTACACCTGTGATGGCCCACAGTACACCTGTGATGGCCCACAGTACATCAGTGATGATCCACAGTACATCAGGGATGATCCACAGTATATCAGGGATGGTCCACAGTATATCAGTGATGATCCATAGTACACCAGTGATGATCCATAGTACACCAGGGATGATCCATAGTACACCAGTGATGATCCATAGTACATCAGTGATGGTCCATAGTACACCAGTGAAGATCCATAGTACACCAGTGATGGCCCATAGTACACCAGTGATGGCCCATAGTACACCAGTGATGATCCATAGTACACCAGTGATGGCCCATAGTACACCAGTGATGTCCCATAGTACATCAGTGATGATCCACAGTACATCAGTGATGATCCATAGTACACCAGGGATGGCCCATAGTACATCAGTGATGGCTCATAGTACATCAGTGATGATCCATAGTACATCAGTGGTGATCCATAGTACACCAGTGATGATCCATAGTACATCAGTGATGGCTCATAGTACATCAGTGATGATCCATAGTACACCAGTGATGATCCATAGTACATCAGTGATGGCTCATAGTACATCAGTGATGATCCATAATACATCAGTGATGATCCATAGTACATCAGTGATGATCCATAGTACATCAGTGATGATCCATAGTACACCAGTCATGGCCAGGGATGAGCCGAACACCCCCCTGTTCGGTTCGCACCAGAAACTGCGAACAGACAAAATGTTCGTGTAAACTTTAGAACCCTATTAAATACAATGGACTCGAACGTTCGAAATCTAAAGTGTTAATTATAAAGGCTAATATGCAAGTTATTGTCCTAAAAAGTGTTTGGGGACCCGGGTCCTGCCCCAGGGGACATGTATCAATGCAAAAAGAAGTTTTAAAAACGGCCGTTTTTTCGGGAGCAGTGATTTTAATAATGCTTAAAATGGAAAAATAAAAGTGAAATATTCCTTTAAATTTCGTACCTGGGGGGTGTGTATGATATGCATGTAAAGTGGCGCATGTTTCCCGTGCTTAGAACTGTCCCTGCACAAAATGTCATTTTTGAAAGAAAAAAATGCATTTAAAACTGACTCGCGGCTATTAATGAATTGTCGGCTCCCGGCAATACATACAAAAGTCATTGAGAAAAAAAAAAAAAAAAGCGTGGGGGTTCCCCAGAATTCAATTACCAGGCCCTTCAGGTCTGGAATGGATATTAAGGGGAACCCCGCCGCAAATAGAAAAAAAATTGACGTGGGGTTCCCCCAAATATCCATTCCAGGTCCTTCAGATCTGGCATGGATTTTAAGGGGAACTCCACCCCAAATAAAAAAAAAATGGCGTGGAGTCCCCCTAAAAATCCATACCAGACCCCTTATCCGAGCATGCAACCTGGCCGGCCGCAGGGGAAAAGGGGGGGACGAGAGAGCGGCCCCCCCTCCCTCCTGAACCGTACCAAGCCACATGCCCTCAACATGGGGAGGATGTCCCCATGTTGATGGGGACAAGGGCCTCATCCCCACAACCCTTGCCCGGTGGTTGTGGGGGTCTGCGGGCGGGGGGCTTATCGGAATCTGGAAGACCCCTTTAACAAAGAGGACCCCCAGATCCCGGCCCCCCCCCATGTGAATTGGTAAGGGGTACATTGTACCCCTACCATTTCACGAAGAAAGCGTAAAAAAATGTTTAAAAAAACACACAAACACCTTGAAAAAGTCCTTTATTTAAAAAAAAAAAAAAAAAAAACATTCCAGCGGTGAAATCCAGTGTCCCGCGGCGATCCCGATGTCCAGCGCTGTCCGTCATTGGTTGTGCCTGAGCGGACCTGATGGGGAACTCCCTCTCAGTATTTTAAATGTATAGACCGGCCCCTTCTAAAGTTCCCCATCAGGTCCGCTCAGCGGACGAGATGCGGAACATGAGAAGGGGCGGGTCTATACATGTATTACCAAAGTGAGAGCAGTTCCCCATCAGGTCCGCCCCCTCGGTATGTCAGACCCGCCTACGTCATTGGCTTGAGCGGGGAACTTCCTTCACTGTGTAATTTAAATTTACATAGTGAAGGAAGTTCCCCGCTCAAGCCAATGACGTAGGTGGGTCTGACATACCGAGGAGGCGGACCTGATGGGGAACTGCTCTCACTTTGGTAATACATGTATAGACCCGCCCCTTCTCATGTTCCGCATCTGGTCCGCTGAGCGGACCTGATGGGGAACTTTAGAAGGGGCGGGTCTATACATTTAAAATACTGAGAGGGAGTTCCCCATCAGGTCCGCTCAGGCACAACCAATGACGGACAGCGCTGGACATCGGGATCGCCGCGGGACACTGGATTTCACCGCTGGAATGTTTTGTTTTTTTTTTTTTAAATAAAGGACTTTTTCAAGGTGTTTGTGTGTGTTTTTTTAAACATTTTTTTACGCTTTCTTCGTGAAATGGTAGGGGTACAATGTACCCCTTACCAATTCACATGGGGGGGGGCGGGATCTGGGGGTCCTCTTTGTTAAAGGGGTCTTCCAGATTCCGATAAGCCCCCCGCCCGCAGACCCCCACAACCACCGGGCAAGGGTTGTGGGGATGAGGCCCTTGTCCCCATCAACATGGGGACATCCTCCCCATGTTGAGGGCATGTGGCTTGGTACGGTTCAGGAGGGAGGGGGGCCGCTCTCTCGTCCCCCCCTTTTCCCCTGCGGCCGGCCAGGTTGCGTGCTCGGATAAGGGGTCTGGTATGGATTTTTAGGGGGACTCCACGCTATTTTTTTTTTAATTTGGGGTGGAGTTCCCCTTAAAATCCATGCCAGATCTGAAGGGCCTGGAATGGATATTTGGGGGAACCCCACGTCAATTTTTTTTTTATTTGCGGCGGGGTTCCCCTTAATATCCATTCCAGACCTGAAGGGCCTGGTAATTGAATTCTGGGGAACCCCCACGCTTTTTTTTTTTTTTTTTCTCAATGACTTTTGTATGTATTGCCGGGAGCCGACAATTCATTAATAGCCGCGAGTCAGTTTTAAATGCATTTTTTTCTTTCAAAAATGACACTTTTTGCAGGGACAGTTCTAAGCACGGGAAACATGCGCCACTTTACATGCATATCATACACACCCCCAGGTACGAAATTTAAAGGAATATTTCACTTTTATTTTTTCATTTTAAGCATTATTAAAATCACTGCTCCCGAAAAAACGGCCGTTTTTAAAACTTCTTTTTGCATTGATACATGTCCCCTGGGGCAGGACCCCGGTCCCCAAACACTTTTTAGGACAATAACTTGCATATAAGCCTTTATAATTAGCACTTTAGATTTCTCCCATAGATTTTTCGAATTTGCCGCGAACACCCCAATTTGTTCGCTGTTCGGCGAACGGGCGAACAGGCAATGTTCGAGTCGAACATGAGTTCGACTCGAACTCGAAGCTCATCCCTAGTCATGGCCCATAGTACTACAGTGATGATCTATAGTACATCAGTGATGATCCACAGTACATCAGTGATGATCCACAGTACATCAGTGATGATCCAAGCTACATCAGTGATGATCCATAGTACATCAGTGATGATCCTCAGTACATCAGTGATGATCCACAGTACATCAGTGATGATCCACAGTACATCAGTGATGATCCACAGTACATCAGGGATGGTCCACAGTACATCAGTGATGATCCATAGTACACCAGTCATGATCCATAGTACATCAGTGATGATCTATAGTACACCAGTGATGATCCATAGTACACCAGTGATGGCCCATAGTACTTCAGTGATGATTTATAGTACATCAGTGATGATCCACAGTACATCAGTGATGATCCACAATACATCAGGGATGGTCCACAGTATATCAGTGATGATCCATAGTACATCAGTGATGGCCCACAGTACATCAGTGATGATCCACAGTACATCAGTGATGATCCATAGTACACCAGTGATGGCCCATAGTACATCAGTGATGGTCCATAGTACATCAGTGATGATCCATAGTACATCAGTGATGATCCATAGTACATCAGTGATGATCCATAGTACACCAGTGATGGCCCATAGTACATCGGTAATGATCTATAGTACATCAGTGATGATCCACAGTACATCAGTGATGATCCACAGTACATCAGTTATGATCCACAGTACATCAGTGATGATCCACAGTACATCAGTGATGATCCACAATACTTCAGTGATGATCCACAGTACATCAGTGATGATCCACAGTACATCAGGGATGGTCCACAGTATATCAGTGATGATCCATAGTACATCAGTGATGGCCCATAGTACATCAGTGATGATCCATAGTACACCAGTGATGATCCATAGTACACCAGTGATGTTCCATAGTACACCAGGGATGGTCCACAGTATATCAGTGATGATCCATAGTACATCAGTGATGGTCCATAGTACATCAGTGATGGTCCATAGTACACCAGTGATGATCCATAGTACACCAGTGATGGCCCATAGTACACCAGTGATGGCCCATAGTACATCAGTGATGATCCATAGTACATCAGTGATGATCCACAGTACATCAGTGATGATCCACAGTACATCAGGGATGGTCCATAGTACATCAGTGATGATCCATAGTACACCAGTGATGATCCATAGTACACCAGTGATGGCCCATAGTAC
Source organism: Rana muscosa (assembly GCA_029206835.1). NCBI lineage: Eukaryota > Metazoa > Chordata > Amphibia > Anura > Ranidae > Rana > Rana muscosa. The sequence goes on along the minus strand of JARGYO010002340.1, from coordinate 1,247,359 downwards.
ATCAGTGATGAACTATAGTACATCAGTGATGATCCACAGTACATTAGGGATGGTCCATAGTACATCAGTGATGATCCATAGTACACCAGTGATGATCCATAGTACACCAGTGATGGCCCATAGTACATCAGTGATGAACTATAGTACATCAGTGATGATCCACAGTACATCAGTGATGATCCATAGTACATCAGTGATGATCCACAGTACATCAGTGATGATCCACAGTACATCAGGGATGGTCCATAGTACATCAGTGATGATCCATAGTACACCAGTGATGGTCCATAGTACACCAGTGATGGCCCATAGTACATCAGTGATGAACTATAGTACATCAGTGATGATCCACAGTACATCAGTGATGATCCACAGTACATCAGGGATGGTCCATAGTACACCAGTGATGATCCACAGTACACCAGTGATGATCCATAGTACACCAGTGATGGCCCATAGTACACCAGTGATGATCCATAGTACACCAGAGATGGCCCATAGTATACCAGTGATGAGCTATAGTACATCAGTGATGATCTATAGTACATCAGTGATGATCCATAGTACACCAGTGATGATCCATAGTACATCAGTGATGGCCCATAGTACACCAGTGATGATCCATAGTACACCAGTGATGATCCATAGTACTTCAGTGATGGCCCATAGTACACCAGTGATGATCCATAGTACATCAGTGATGGCTCATAGTACATCAGTGATGATCCATAATACATCAGTGATGATCCATAGTACACCAGTGATGGCCCATAGTACTTCAGTGATGATCTATAGTACATCAGTGATGATCCACAGTACATCAGTGATGATCCACGGTACATCAGTGATGATCCATAGTACATCAGTGATGATCCTCAGTACATCAGTGATGATCCACAGTACATCAGTGATGATCCACAGTACATCAGTGATGATCCACAGTACATCAGTGATGATCCACAGGACATCAGGGATGGTCCACAGTACATCAGTGATGATCCATAGTACACCAGTCATGATCCATAGTACATCAGTGATGATCCATAGTACATCAGTGATGATCCATAGTACACCAGTGATGGCCCATAGTACACCAGTGATGATCCATAGTGCACCAGTGATGGCCCATAGTACTTCAGTGATGATCTATAGTACATCAGTGATGATCCACAGTACATCAGTGATGATCCACAATACATCAGGGATGGTCCACAGTATATCAGTGATGATCCATAGTACATCAGTGATGGCCCACAGTACATCAGTGATGATCCACAGTATATCAGTGATGATCCATAGTACACCAGTGATGGTCCATAGTACACCAGTGATGGTCCATAGTACATCAGTGATGATCCATAGTACATCAGTGATGATCCACAGTACATCAGGGATGGTCCACAGTACATCAGTGATGATCCATAGTACACCAGTGATGGCCCAAGGCACATCAGTGATGGTCCATAGTACACCAGGGATGATCCGTAGTAATCCAGTGATGATCCATAGTACACCAGTGATGGCCCATAGTACACCAGTGATGGCCCATAGTACATCAGTGATGATCCACAGTATATCAGTGATGATCTATAGTACATCAGGGATGGTCCACAGTACATCAGTGATGATCCATAGTACACCAGTGATGATCCATAGTACATCAGTGATGATCCATAGTACACCTGTGATGGCCCACAGTACACCTGTGATGGCCCACAGTACATCAGTGATGATCCACAGTACATCAGGGATGATCCACAGTATATCAGGGATGGTCCACAGTATATCAGTGATGATCCATAGTACACCAGTGATGATCCATAGTACACCAGGGATGATCCATAGTACACCAGTGATGATCCATAGTACATCAGTGATGGTCCATAGTACACCAGTGAAGATCCATAGTACACCAGTGATGGCCCATAGTACACCAGTGATGGCCCATAGTACACCAGTGATGATCCATAGTACACCAGTGATGGCCCATAGTACACAAGTGATGTCCCATAGTACATCAGTGATGATCCACAGTACATCAGTGATGATCCATAGTACACCAGGGATGGCCCATAGTACATCAGTGATGGCTCATAGTACATCAGTGATGATCCATAGTACATCAGTGGTGATCCATAGTACACCAGTGATGATCCATAGTACATCAGTGATGGCTCATAGTACATCAGTGATGATCCATAGTACACCAGTGATGATCCATAGTACATCAGTGATGGCTCATAGTACATCAGTGATGATCCATAATACATCAGTGATGATCCATAGTACATCAGTGATGATCCATAGTACATCAGTGATGATCCATAGTACACCAGTCATGGCCCATAGTACTACAGTGATGATCTATAGTACATCAGTGATGATCCACAGTACATCAGTGATGATCCACAGTACATCAGGGATGGTCCATAGTACACCAGTGATGATCCACAGTACACCAGTGATGATCCATAGTACACCAGTGATGGCCCATAGTACACCAGTGATGATCCATAGTACACCAGAGATGGCCCATAGTATACCAGTGATGAGCTATAGTACATCAGTGATGATCTATAGTACATCAGTGATGATCCATAGTACACCAGTGATGATCCATAGTACATCAGTGATGGCCCATAGTACACCAGTGATGATCCATAGTACACCAGTGATGATCCATAGTACTTCAGTGATGGCCCATAGTACACCAGTGATGATCCATAGTACATCAGTGATGGCTCATAGTACATCAGTGATGATCCATAATACATCAGTGATGATCCATAGTACACCAGTGATGGCCCATAGTACTTCAGTGATGATCTATAGTACATCAGTGATGATCCACAGTACATCAGTGATGATCCACGGTACATCAGTGATGATCCATAGTACATCAGTGATGATCCTCAGTACATCAGTGATGATCCACAGTACATCAGTGATGATCCACAGTACATCAGTGATGATCCACAGTACATCAGTGATGATCCACAGGACATCAGGGATGGTCCACAGTACATCAGTGATGATCCATAGTACACCAGTCATGATCCATAGTACATCAGTGATGATCCATAGTACATCAGTGATGATCCATAGTACACCAGTGATGGCCCATAGTACACCAGTGATGATCCATAGTGCACCAGTGATGGCCCATAGTACTTCAGTGATGATCTATAGTACATCAGTGATGATCCACAGTACATCAGTGATGATCCACAATACATCAGGGATGGTCCACAGTATATCAGTGATGATCCATAGTACATCAGTGATGGCCCACAGTACATCAGTGATGATCCACAGTATATCAGTGATGATCCATAGTACACCAGTGATGGTCCATAGTACACCAGTGATGGTCCATAGTACATCAGTGATGATCCATAGTACATCAGTGATGATCCACAGTACATCAGGGATGGTCCACAGTACATCAGTGATGATCCATAGTACACCAGTGATGGCCCAAGGCACATCAGTGATGGTCCATAGTACACCAGGGATGATCCGTAGTAATCCAGTGATGATCCATAGTACACCAGTGATGGCCCATAGTACACCAGTGATGGCCCATAGTACATCAGTGATGATCCACAGTATATCAGTGATGATCTATAGTACATCAGGGATGGTCCACAGTACATCAGTGATGATCCATAGTACACCAGTGATGATCCATAGTACATCAGTGATGATCCATAGTACACCTGTGATGGCCCACAGTACACCTGTGATGGCCCACAGTACATCAGTGATGATCCACAGTACATCAGGGATGATCCACAGTATATCAGGGATGGTCCACAGTATATCAGTGATGATCCATAGTACACCAGTGATGATCCATAGTACACCAGGGATGATCCATAGTACACCAGTGATGATCCATAGTACATCAGTGATGGTCCATAGTACACCAGTGAAGATCCATAGTACACCAGTGATGGCCCATAGTACACCAGTGATGGCCCATAGTACACCAGTGATGATCCATAGTACACCAGTGATGGCCCATAGTACACAAGTGATGTCCCATAGTACATCAGTGATGATCCACAGTACATCAGTGATGATCCATAGTACACCAGGGATGGCCCATAGTACATCAGTGATGGCTCATAGTACATCAGTGATGATCCATAGTACATCAGTGGTGATCCATAGTACACCAGTGATGATCCATAGTACATCAGTGATGGCTCATAGTACATCAGTGATGATCCATAGTACACCAGTGATGATCCATAGTACATCAGTGATGGCTCATAGTACATCAGTGATGATCCATAATACATCAGTGATGATCCATAGTACATCAGTGATGATCCATAGTACATCAGTGATGATCCATAGTACACCAGTCATGGCCCATAGTACTACAGTGATGATCTATAGTACATCAGTGATGATCCACAGTACATCAGTGATGATCCACAGTACATCAGTGATAATCCAAGCTACATCAGTGATGATCCATAGTACATCAGTGATGATCCTCAGTACATCAGTGATGATCCACAGTACATCAGTGATGATCCACAGTACATCAGTGATGATCCACAGTACATCAGGGATGGTCCACAGTACATCAGTGATGATCCATAGTACACCAGTCATGATCCATAGTACATCAGTGATGATCCATAGTACACCAGTGATGATCCATAGTACACCAGTGATGGCCCATAGTACTTCAGTGATGATTTATAGTACATCAGTGATGATCCACAGTACATCAGTGATGATCCACAATACATCAGGGATGGTCCACAGTATATCAGTGATGATCCATAGTACATCAGTGATGGCCCACAGTACATCAGTGATGATCCACAGTACATCAGTGATGATCCATAGTACACCAGTGATGGCCCATAGTACATCAGTGATGGTCCATAGTACATCAGTGATGATCCATAGTACATCAGTGATGATCCATAGTACATCAGTGATGATCCATAGTACACCAGTGATGGCCCATAGTACATCGGTAATGATCTATAGTACATCAGTGATGATCCACAGTACATCAGTGATGATCCACAGTACATCAGTTATGATCCACAGTACATCAGTGATGATCCACAGTACATCAGTGATGATCCACAATACTTCAGTGATGATCCACAGTACATCAGTGATGATCCACAGTACATCAGGGATGGTCCACAGTATATCAGTGATGATCCATAGTACATCAGTGATGGCCCATAGTACATCAGTGATGATCCATAGTACACCAGTGATGATCCATAGTACACCAGTGATGTTCCATAGTACACCAGGGATGATCCACAGTACATCAGTGATGATCCACAGTACATCAGTGGTGGTCCACAGTACATCAGTGATGGTCCATAGTACACCAGTGATGATCCATAGTACACCAGTGATGATCCATAGTACACCAGTGATGGCCCATAGTACATCAGTGATGATCCATAGTACATCAGTGATGATCCACAGTACATCAGTGATGATCCACAGTACATCAGGGATGGTCCATAGTACATCAGTGATGATCCATAATACACCAGTGATGATCCATAGTACACCAGTGATGGCCCATAGTACATCAGTGATGAACTATAGTACATCAGTGATGATCCATAGTACACCAGTGATGGCCCATAGTACATCAGTGATGAACTATAGTACATCAGTGATGATCCACAGTACATCAGTGATGATCCACAGTACATCAGGGATGGTCCATAGTACACCAGTGATGATCCACAGTACACCAGTGATGATCCATAGTACACCAGTGATGGTCCATAGTACATCAGTGATGATCTATAGTACATCAGTGATGGTCCATAGTACATCAGTGATGATCTATATACATAGTACACCAGTGATGATCTATAGTACATCAGTGATGATCTACAGTACATCAGTTATGATCCACAGTACATTAGTGATGATCCACAGTACATCAGTGATGATCCACAGTACATCAGTGATGATTCACAATACTTCAGTGATGATCCACAGTACATCAGGGATGGTCCACAGTACATCAGTGATGGTCCACAGTATATCAGTGATGATCCATAGTACATCAGTGATGGTCCATAGTACATCAGTGATGGTCCATACTACACCAGTGATGATCCATAGTACACCAGTGATGGCCCATAGTACACCAGTGATGGCCCATAGTACATCAGTGATGATCCATAGTACACCAGTGATGATCCACAGTACATCAGTGATGATCCACAGTACATCAGGGATGGTCCATAGTACATCAGTGATGATCCATAGTACACCAGTGATGATCCATAGTACACCAGTGATGGCCCATAGTACATCAGTGATGAACTATAGTACATCAGTGATGATCCACAGTACATCAGTGATGATCCATAGTACATCAGTGATGATCCACAGTACATCAGTGATGATCCACAGTACATCAGGGATGGTCCATAGTACATCAGTGATGATCCATAGTGCACCAGTGATGATCCATAGTACACCAGTGATGGCCCATAGTACATCAGTGATGAACTATAGTACATCAGTGATGATCCACGGTACATCAGTGATGATCCACAGTACATCAGGGAAGGTCCATAGTACACCAGTGATGATCCACAGTACACCAGTGATGATCCATAGTACACCAGTGATGGTCCATAGTACATCAGTGATGATCTATAGTACATCAGTGATGGGCCATAGTACATCAGTGATGATCTATAGTACATCAGTGATGATCCACAGTACATCAGGGATGGTCCATAGTACATCAGTGATGATCCATAGTACACCAGTGATGATCCATAGTACACCAGTGATGGCCCATAGTACATCAGTGATGAACTATAGTACATCAGTGATGACCCACAGTACATCAGTGATGATCCACAGTACATCAGGGATGGTCCATAGTACACCAGTGATGATCCACAGTACACCAGTGATGATCCATAGTACACCAGTGATGGTACATAGTACATCAGTGATGATCTATAGTACATCAGTGATGGTCCATAGTACATCAGTGATGATCTATATACATAGTACACCAGTGATGATCTATAGTACATCAGTGATGATCTACAGTACATCAGTTATGATCCACAGTACATTAGTGAGGATCCACAGTACATCAGTGATGATCCACAATACTTCAGTGATGATCCACAGTACATCAGTGATGATCCACAGTACATCAGGGATGGTCCACAGTATATCAGTGATGATCCATAGTACATCAGTGATGATCCATAGTACACCAGTGATGGCCCATAGTACACCAGTGATGGCCCATAGTACATCAGTGATGATCCATAGTACATTAGTGATGATCCATAGTACATTAGTGATGATCCACAGTACATCAGTGATGATCCACAGTACATCAGGGATGGTCCACAGTACATCAGTGATGATCCACAGTACATCAGGGATGGTCCATAGTACATCAGTGATGATCCATAGTACACCAGTGATGATCCATAGTACACCAGTGATGGCCCATAGTACATCGGTGATGAACTATAGTACATCAGTGATGATACACAGTACATCAGTGATGATCCACAGTACATCAGGGATGGTCCATAGTACACCAGTGATGATCCACAGTACACCAGTGATGATCCATAGTACACCAGTGATGGTCCATAGTACATCAGTGATGATCTATAGTACACCAGTGATGGTCCATAGTACATCAGTGATGATCTATAGTTTATCAGTGATAAACTATAGTACATCAGTGATGATCTATAGTACATCAGTGATGATCCATAGTACACCAGTGATGATCCATAGTACACCAGTGATGGCCCATAGTACATCAGTGATGAACTATAGTACATCAGTGATGATCCACAGTACATCAGGGATGGTCCATAGTACATCAGTGATGATCCATAGTACACCAGTGATGATCCATAGTACACCAGTGATGGCCCATAGTACATCAGTGATGAACTATAGTACATCAGTGATGATCCACAGTACATCAGTGATGATCCACAGTACATCAGGGATGGTCCATAGTACATCAGTGATGATCCATAGTACACCAGTGATGATCCATAGTACACCAGTGATGGCGAATAGTACATCAGTGATGAACTATAGTACATCAGTGATGATCCATAGTACATCAGTGATGATCCATAGTACATCAGTGATGATCCATAGTACATCAGTGATGATCCACAGTACATCAGGGATGGTCCATAGTACACCAGTGATGATCCACAGTACACCAGTGATGATCCATAGTACACCAGTGATGGTCCATAGTACATCAGTGATGATATATAGTACATCAGTGATGGTCCATAGTACATCAGTGATGATCTATAGTACATCAGTGATGATCTATAGTACATCAGTGATGATCCATAGTACATCAGTGATGATCCACAGTACATCAGTGATGGTCCACAGTACATCAGGGATGGTCCACAGTACATCGGTGATGATCCATAGTACACCAGTGATGGCCCATAGTACATCAGTGATGGTCCATAGTACATCAGTGATGATCCATAGTACACCAGTGATGGCCCATAGTACACCAGTGATGGCCCATAGTACATCAGTGATGATCCACAGTACATCAGTGATGATCCATAGTACATCAGTGATGATCCACAGTAAATCAGTGATGATCCACAGTACATCAGGGATGGTCCATAGTACATCAGTGATGATCCATAGTACACCAGTGATGATCCATAGTACACCAGTGATGGCCCATAGTACATCAGTGATGAACTATAGTACATCAGTGATGATCCACAGTACATCAGTGATGATCCACAGTACATCAGGGATGGTCCATAGTACACCAGTGATGATCCACAGTACACCAGTGATGATCCATAGTACACCAGTGATGGTCCATAGTACACCAGTGATGATCCATAGTACACCAGTGATGGCCCATAGTACATCAGTGATGAACTATAGTACATCAGTGATGATCCACAGTACATCAGTGATGATCCACAGTACATCAGGGATGGTCCATAGTACACCAGTGATGATCCACAGTACACCAGTGATGATCCATAGTACACCAGTGATGGTCCATAGTACATCAGTGATGATCTATAGTACATCAGTGATGGTCCATAGTCCATCAGTGATGATCTATAGTACATCAGTGATGATCTATAGTACATCAGTGATGATCCACAATACATCAGTTATGATACACAGTACATCAGTGATGATCCACAGTACATCAGTGATGATCCACAATACTTCAGTGATGATCCACAGTACATCAGTGATGATCCACAGTACATCAGGGATGGTCCACAGTATATCAGTGATGATCCATAGTACATCAGTGATGGTCCATAGTACATCAGTGATGGTCCATAGTACACCAGTGATGATCCATAGTACACCAGTGATGGCCCATAGTACACCAGTGATGGCCCATAGTACATCAGTGATGATCCATAGTACATCAGTGATGATCCATAGTACACCAGTGATGATCCATAGTACACCAGTGATGGCCCATAGTACATCAGTGATGAACTATAGTACATCAGTGATGATCCACAGTACATCAGTGATGATCCACAGTACATCAGGGATGGTCCATAGTACACCAGTGATGATCCACAGTACACCAGTGATGATCCATAGTACACCAGTGATGGTCCATAGTACATCAGTGATGATCTATAGTACATCAGTGATGGTCCATAGTACATCAGTGATGAGCTATAGTACATCAGTGATGATCTATAGTACATCAGTGATGATCCATAGTACACCAGTGATGATCCATAGTACACCAGTGATGGCCCATAGTACATCAGTGATGATCCATAGTACACCAGTGATGATCCATAGTACACCAGTGATGGCCCATAATACATCAGTGATGAACTATAGTACATCAGTGATGATCCACAGTACATCAGTGATGGCCCATAGTACATCAGTGATGATCCATAGTACACCAGTGATGATCCATAGTACACCAGTGATGGCCCATAGTACATCAGTGATGAACTATAGTACATCAGTGATGATCCACAGTACATCAGTGATGATCCATAGTACATCAGTGATGATCCACAGTACATCAGTGATGATCCACAGTACATCAGGGATGGTCCACAGTATATCAGTGATGATCCATAGTACATCAGTGATGGCCCATAGTACATCAGTGATGATCCATAGTACACCAGTGATGATCCATAGTACACCAGTGATGTTCCATAGTACACCAGGGATGATCCACAGTACATCAGTGATGATCCACAGTACATCAGTGGTGGTCCACAGTACATCAGTGATGGTCCATAGTACACCAGTGATGATCCATAGTACACCAGTGATGATCCATAGTACACCAGTGATGGCCCATAGTACACCAGTGATGGCCCATAGTACATCAGTGATGATCCACAGTACATCAGTGATGATCCACAGTACATCAGGGATGGTCCATAGCACATCAGTGATGATCCATAGTACACCAGTGATGATCCATAGTACACCAGTGATGGCCCATAGTACATCAGTGATGAACTATAGTACATCAGTGATGATCCACAGTACATCAGTGATGATCCACAGTACATCAGGGATGGTCCATAGTACATCAGTGATGATCCATAGTACACCAGTGATGATCCATAGTACACCAGTGATGGCCCATAGTACATCAGTGATGAACTATAGTACATCAGTGATGATCCACAGTACATCAGTGATGATCCACAGAACATCAGGGATGGTCCATAGTACACCAGTGATGATCCACAGTACACCAGTGATGATCCATAGTACACCAGTGATGGTCCATAGTACATCAGTGATGATCTATAGTACATCAGTGATGGTCCATAGTACATCAGTGATGAGCTATAGTACATCAGTGATGATCTATAGTACATCAGTGATGATCCATAGTACACCAGTGATGATCCATAGTACACCAGTGATGGCCCATAGTACATCAGTGATGATCCATAGTACACCAGTGATGATCCATAGTACACCAGTGATGGCCCATAGTACATCAGTGATGAACTATAGTACATCAGTGATGATCCACAGTACATCAGTGATGATCCATAGTACATCAGTGATGATCCACAGTACATCAGTGATGATCCACAGTACATCAGGGATGGTCCACAGTATATCAGTGATGATCCATAGTACATCAGTGATGGCCCATAGTACATCAGTGATGATCCATAGTACACCAGTGATGATCCATAGTACACCAGTGATGTTCCATAGTACACCAGGGATGATCCACAGTACATCAGTGATGATCCACAGTACATCAGTGGTGGTCCACAGTACATCAGTGATGGTCCATAGTACACCAGTGATGATCCATAGTACACCAGTGATGATCCATAGTACACCAGTGATGGCCCATAGTACACCAGTGATGGCCCATATTACATCAGTGATGATCCATAGTACATCAGTGATGATCCACAGTACATCAGTGATGATCCACAGTACATCAGGGATGGTCCATAGTACATCAGTGATGATCCATAGTACACCAGTGATGATCCATAGTACACCAGTGATGGCCCATAGTACATCAGTGATGAACTATAGTACATCAGTGATGATCCACAGTACATCAGTGATGATCCACAGTACATCAGGGATGGTCCATAGTACATCAGTGATGATCCATAGTACACCAGTGATGATCCATAGTACACCAGTGATGGCCCATAGTACATCAGTGATGAACTATAGTACATCAGTGATGATCCACAGTACATCAGTGATGATCCACAGTACATCAGGGATGGTCCATAGTACACCAGTGATGATCCACAGTACACCAGTGATGATCCATAGTACACCAGTGATGGTCCATAGTACATCAGTGATGATCTATAGTACATCAGTGATGGTCCATAGTACATCAGTGATGAGCTATAGTACATCAGTGATGATCTATAGTACATCAGTGATGATCCATAGTACACCAGTGATGATCCATAGTACACCAGTGATGGCCCATAGTACATCAGTGATGAACTATAGTACATCAGTGATGATCCACAGTACATCAGTGATGATCCATAGTACATCAGTGATGATCCACAGTACATCAGTGATGATCCACAGTACATCAGGGATGGTCCACAGTATATCAGTGATGATCCATAGTACATCAGTGATGGCCCATAGTACATCAGTGATGATCCATAGTACACCAGTGATGATCCATAGTACACCAGTGATGTTCCATAGTACACCAGGGATGATCCACAGTACATCAGTGATGATCCACAGTACATCAGTGGTGGTCCACAGTACATCAGTGATGGTCCATAGTACACCAGTGATGATCCATAGTACACCAGTGATGATCCATAGTACACCAGTGATGGCCCATAGTACACCAGTGATGGCCCATATTACATCAGTGATGATCCATAGTACATCAGTGATGATCCACAGTACATCAGTGATGATCCACAGTACATCAGGGATGGTCCATAGTACATCAGTGATGATCCACAGTACACCAGTGATGATCCATAGTACACCAGTGATGGCCCATAGTACATCAGTGATGAACTATAGTACATCAGTGATGATCCACAGTACATCAGGGATGGTCCATAGTACATCAGTGATGATCCATAGTACACCAGTGATGATCCATAGTACACCAGTGATGGCCCATAGTACATCAGTGATGAACTATAGTACATCAGTGATGATCCACAGTACATCAGTGATGATCCACAGTACATCAGGGATGGTCCATAGTACACCAGTGATGATCCACAGTACACCAGTGATGATCCATAGTACACCAGTGATGGTCCATAGTACATCAGTGATGATCTATAGTACATCAGTGATGGTCCATAGTACATCAGTGATGATCTATATACATAGTACACCAGTGATGATCTATAGTACATCAGTGATGATCTACAGTACATCAGTTATGATCCACAGTACATTAGTGAGGATCCACAGTACATCAGTGATGATCCACAATACTTCAGTGATGATCCACAGTACATCAGTGATGATCCACAGTACATCAGGGATGGTCCACAGTATATCAGTGATGATCCATAGTACATCAGTGATGGTCCATAGTACATCAGTGATGGTCCATAGTACACCAGTGATGATCCATAGTACACCAGTGATGATCCACAGTACACCAGTGATGGTCCATAGTACACCAGTGATAGCCCATAGTACATCAGTGATGATCCATAGTACATCAGTGATGATCCACAGTACCTCAGTGATGATCCACAGCACATCAGGGATGGTCCATAGTACATCAGTGATGATCCATAGTACACCAGTGATGATCCATAGTACACCAGTGATGGCCCATAGTACATCAGTGATGAACTATAGTACATCAGTGATGAATCACAGTACATCAGTGATGATCCATAGTACATCAGTGATGATCCATAGTACATCAGTGATGATCCACAGTACATCAGTGATGATCCACAGTACATCAGGGATGGTCCATAGTACATCAGTGATGATCCATAGTACACCAGTGATGATCCATAGTACACCAGTGATGGCCCATAGTACATCAGTGATGAACTATAGTACATCAGTGATGATCCACAGTACATCAGTGATGATCCACAGTACATCAGGGATGGTCCGTAGTACACCAGTGATGATCCACAGTACACCAGTGATGATCCATAGTACACCAGTGATGGTCCATAGTACATCAGTGATGATCTATAGTACATCAGTGATGGTCCATAGTACATCAGTGATGATCTATAGTACATCAGTGATGATCTATAGTACATCAGTGATGATCCACAGTACATCAGTTATGATACACAGTACATCAGTGATGATCCACAGTACATCAGTGATGATCCACAATACTTCAGTGATGATCCACAGTACATCAGTGATGATCCACAGTACATCAGGGATGGTCCACAGTATATCAGTGATGATCCATAGTACATCAGTGATGGTCCATAGTACATCAGTGATGGTCCATAGTACACCAGTGATGATCCATAGTACACCAGTGATGGCCCATAGTACACCAGTGATGGCCCATAGTACATCAGTGATGATCCATAGTACATCAGTGATGATCCACAGTACATCAGTGATGATCCACAGTACATCAGGGATGGTCCATAGTACATCAGTGATGATCCATAGTACACCAGTGATGATCCATAGTACACCAGTGATGGCCCATAGTACATCAGTGATAAGCTATAGTACATCAGTGATGATCCACAGTACATTAGGGATGGTCCATAGTACATCAGTGATGATCCATAGTACACCAGTGATGATCCATAGTACACCAGTGATGGCCCATAGTACATCAGTGATGAACTATAGTACATCAGTGATGATCCACAGTATATCAGTGATGATCCATAGTACATCAGTGATGATCCACAGTACATCAGTGATGATCCACAGTACATCAGGGATGGTCCATAGTACATCAGTGATGATCCATAGTACACCAGTGATGATCCATAGTACACCAGTGATGGCCCATAGTACATCAGTGATGAACTATAGTACATCAGTGATGATCCACAGTACATCAGTGATGATCCACAGTACATCAGGGATGGTCCATAGTACACCAGTGATGATCCACAGTACACCAGTGATGATCCATAGTACACCAGTGATGGCCCATAGTACACCAGTGATGATCCATAGTACACCAGAGATGGCCCATAGTATACCAGTGATGAGCTATAGTACATCAGTGATGATCTATAGTACATCAGTGATGATCCATAGTACACCAGTGATGATCCATAGTACATCAGTGATGGCCCATAGTACACCAGTGATGATCCATAGTACACCAGTGATGATCCAAAGTACTTCAGTGTTGGCCCATAGTACACCAGTGATGATCCATAGTACATCAGTGATGGCTCATAGTACATCAGTGATGATCCATAATACATCAGTGATGATCCATAGTACACCAGTGATGGCCCATAGTACTTCAGTGATGATCTATAGTACATCAGTGATGATCCACAGTACATCAGTGATGATCCACGGTACATCAGTGATGATCCACGGTACATCAGTGATGATCCATAGTACATCAGTGATGATCCTCAGTACATCAGTGATGATCCACAGTACATCAGTGATGATCCACAGTACATCAGTGATGATCCACAGTACATCAGTGATGATCCACAGGACATCAGGGATGGTCCACAGTACATCAGTGATGATCCATAGTACACCAGTCATGATCCATAGTACATCAGTGATGATCCATAGTACATCAGTGATGATCCATAGTACACCAGTGATGGCCCATAGTACACCAGTGATGATCCATAGTACACCAGTGATGGCCCATAGTACTTCAGTGATGATCTATAGTACATCAGTGATGATCCACAGTACATCAGTGATGATCCACAATACATCAGGGATGGTCCACAGTATATCAGTGATGATCCATAGTACATCAGTGATGGCCCACAGTACATCAGTGATGATCCACAGTATATCAGTGATGATCCATAGTACACCAGTGATGGTCCATAGTACACCAGTGATGGTCCATAGTACATCAGTGATGATCCATAGTACATCAGTGATGATCCACAGTACATCAGGGATGGTCCACAGTACATCAGTGATGATCCATAGTACACCAGTGATGGCCCAAGGCACATCAGTGATGGTCCATAGTACACCAGGGATGATCCGTAGTAATCCAGTGATGATCCATAGTACACCAGTGATTGCCCATAGTACACCAGTGATGGCCCATAGTACACCAGTGATGGCCCATAGTACATCAGTGATGAACTATAGTACATCAGTGATGATCCACAGTACATCAGTGATGATCCACAGTACATCAGGGATGGTCCATAGTACATCAGTGATGATCCATAGTACACCAGTGATGATCCATAGTACACCAGTGATGGCCCATAGTACATCAGTGATGAACTATAGTACATCAGTGATGATCCACAGTACATCAGTGATGATCCACAGTACATCAGGGATGGTCCATAGTACACCAGTGATGATCCACAGTACACCAGTGATGATCCATAGTACACCAGTGATGGTCCATAGTACATCAGTGATGATCTATAGTACATCAGTGATGGTCCATAGTACATCAGTGATGAGCTATAGTACATCAGTGATGATCTATAGTACATCAGTGATGATCCATAGTACACCAGTGATGATCCATAGTACACCAGTGATGGCCCATAGTACATCAGTGATGAACTATAGTACATCAGTGATGATCCACAGTACATCAGTGATGATCCATAGTACATCAGTGATGATCCACAGTACATCAGTGATGATCCACAGTACATCAGGGATGGTCCACAGTATATCAGTGATGATCCATAGTACATCAGTGATGGCCCATAGTACATCAGTGATGATCCATAGTACACCAGTGATGATCCATAGTACACCAGTGATGTTCCATAGTACACCAGGGATGATCCACAGTACATCAGTGATGATCCACAGTACATCAGTGGTGGTCCACAGTACATCAGTGATGGTCCATAGTACACCAGTGATGATCCATAGTACACCAGTGATGGCCCATAGTACACCAGTGATGGCCCATATTACATCAGTGATGATCCATAGTACATCAGTGATGATCCACAGTACATCAGTGATGATCCACAGTACATCAGGGATGGTCCATAGTACATCAGTGATGATCCATAGTACACCAGTGATGATCCATAGTACACCAGTGATGGCCCATAGTACATCAGTGATGAACTATAGTACATCAGTGATGATCCACAGTACATCAATGATGGTCCATAGTACATCAGTGATGATCCATAGTACACCAGTGATGATCCATAGTACACCAGTGATGGCCCATAGTACATCAGTGATGAACTATAGTACATCAGTGATGATCCACAGTACATCAGTGATGATCCACAGTACATCAGGGATGGTCCATAGTACACAAGTGATGATCCACAGTACACCAGTGATGATCCATAGTACACCAGTGATGGTCCATAGTACATCAGTGATGATCTATAGTACATCAGTGATGGTCCATAGTACATCAGTGATGATCTATATACATAGTACACCAGTGATGATCTATAGTACATCAGTGATGATCTACAGTACATCAGTTATGATCCACAGTACATTAGTGAGGATCCACAGTACATCAGTGATGATCCACAATACTTCAGTGATGATCCACAGTACATCAGTGATGATCCACAGTACATCAGGGATGGTCCACAGTATATCAGTGATGATCCATAGTACATCAGTGATGGTCCATAGTACATCAGTGATGGTCCATAGTACACCAGTGATGATCCATAGTACACCAGTGATGATCCACAGTACACCAGTGATGGTCCATAGTACACCAGTGATAGCCCATAGTACATCAGTGATGATCCATAGTACATCAGTGATGATCCACAGTACCTCAGTGATGATCCACAGTACATCAGGGATGGTCCATAGTACATCAGTGATGATCCATAGTACACCAGTGATGATCCATAGTACACCAGTGATGGCCCATAGTACATCAGTGATGAACTATAGTACATCAGTGATGAACTATAGTACATCAGTGATGAATCACAGTACATCAGTGATGATCCATAGTACATCAGTGATGATCCATAGTACATCAGTGATGATCCACAGTACATCAGTGATGATCCACAGTACATCAGGGATGGTCCATAGTACATCAGTGATGATCCATAGTACACCAGTGATGATCCATAGTACACCAGTGATGGCCCATAGTACATCAGTGATGAACTATAGTACATCAGTGATGATCCACAGTACATCAGTGATGATCCACAGTACATCAGGGATGGTCCGTAGTACACCAGTGATGATCCACAGTACACCAGTGATGATCCATAGTACACCAGTGATGGTCCATAGTACATCAGTGATGATCTATAGTACATCAGTGATGGTCCATAGTACATCAGTGATGATCTATAGTACATCAGTGATGATCTATAGTACATCAGTGATGATCCACAGTACATCAGTTATGATACACAGTACATCAGTGATGATCCACAGTACATCAGTGATGATCCACAATACTTCAGCGATGATCCACAGTACATCAGTGATGATCCACAGTACATCAGGGATGGTCCACAGTATATCAGTGATGATCCATAGTACATCAGTGATGGTCCATAGTACATCAGTGATGGTCCATAGTACACCAGTGATGATCCATAGTACACCAGTGATGGCCCATAGTACACCAGTGATGGCCCATAGTACATCAGTGATGATCCATAGTACATCAGTGATGATCCACAGTACATCAGGGATGGTCCATAGTACATCAGTGATGATCCATAGTACACCAGTGATGATCCATAGTACACCAGTGATGGCCCATAGTACATCAGTGATGAACTATAGTACATCAGTGATGATCCACAGTACATTAGGGATGGTCCATAGTACATCAGTGATGATCCATAGTACACCAGTGATGATCCATAGTACACCAGTGATGGCCCATAGTACATCATTGATGAACTATAGTACATCAGTGATGATCCACAGTACATCAGTGATGATCCATAGTACATCAGTGATGATCCACAGTACATCAGTGATGATCCACAGTACATCAGGGATGGTCCATAGTACATCAGTGATGATCCATAGTACACCAGTGATGATCCATAGTACACCAGTGATGGCCCATAGTACATCAGTGATGAACTATAGTACATCAGTGATGATCCACAGTACATCAGTGATGATCCACAGTACATCAGGGATGGTCCATAGTACACCAGTGATGATCCACAGTACACCAGTGATGATCCATAGTACACCAGTGATGGCCCATAGTACACCAGTGATGATCCATAGTACACCAGAGATGGCCCATAGTATACCAGTGATGAGCTATAGTACATCAGTGATGATCTATAGTACATCAGTGATGATCCATAGTACACCAGTGATGATCCATAGTACATCAGTGATGGCCCATAGTACACCAGTGATGATCCATAGTACACCAGTGATGATCCAAAGTACTTCAGTGATGGCCCATAGTACACCAGTGATGATCCATAGTACATCAGTGATGGCTCATAGTACATCAGTGATGATCCATAATACATCAGTGATGATCCATAGTACACCAGTGATGGCCCATAGTACTTCAGTGATGATCTATAGTACATCAGTGATGATCCACAGTACATCAGTGATGATCCACAGTACATCAGTGATGATCCACGGTACATCAGTGATGATCCATAGTACATCAGTGATGATCCTCAGTACATCAGTGATGATCCACAGTACATCAGTGATGATCCACAGTACATCAGTGATGATCCACAGTACATCAGTGATGATCCACAGGACATCAGGGATGGTCCACAGTACATCAGTGATGATCCATAGTACACCAGTCATGATCCATAGTACATCAGTGATGATCCATAGTACATCAGTGATGATCCATAGTACACCAGTGATGGCCCATAGTACACCAGTGATGATCCATAGTACACCAGTGATGGCCCATAGTACTTCAGTGATGATCTATAGTACATCAGTGATGATCCACAGTACATCAGTGATGATCCACAATACATCAGGGATGGTCCACAGTATATCAGTGATGATCCATAGTACATCAGTGATGGCCCACAGTACATCAGTGATGATCCACAGTATATCAGTGATGATCCATAGTACACCAGTGATGGTCCATAGTACACCAGTGATGGTCCATAGTACATCAGTGATGATCCATAGTACATCAGTGATGATCCACAGTACATCAGGGATGGTCCACAGTACATCAGTGATGATCCATAGTACACCAGTGATGGCCCAAGGCACATCAGTGATGGTCCATAGTACACCAGGGATGATCCGTAGTAATCCAGTGATGATCCATAGTACACCAGTGATGGCCCATAGTACACCAGTGATGGCCCATAGTACATCAGTGATGATCCACAGTACATCAGTGATGATCTATAGTACATCAGGGATGGTCCACAGTACATCAGTGATGATCCATAGTACACCAGTGATGATCCATAGTACATCAGTGATGATCCATAGTACACCTGTGATGGCCCACAGTACACCTGTGATGGCCTACAGTACATCAGTGATGATCCACAGTACATCAGGGATGGTCCACAGTATATCAGTGATGATCCATAGTACACCAGTGATGATCCATAGTACACCAGGGATGATCCATAGTACACCAGTGATGATCCATAGTACATCAGTGATGGTCCATAGTACACCAGTGAAGATCCATAGTACACCAGTGATGGCCCATAGTACACCAGTGATGGCCCATAGTACACCAGTGATGATCCATAGTACACCAGTGATGGCCCATAGTACACCAGTGATGTCCCATAGTACATCAGTGATGATCCACAGTACATCAGTGATGATCCATAGTACACCAGGGATGGCCCATAGTACATCAGTGATGGCTCATAGTACATCAGTGATGATCCATAGTACATCAGTGGTGATCCATAGTACACCAGTGATGATCCATAGTACATCAGTGATGGCTCATAGTACATCAGTGATGATCCATAGTACACCAGTGATGATCCATAGTACATCAGTGATGGCTCATAGTACATCAGTGATGATCCATAATACATCAGTGATGATCCATAGTACATCAGTGATGATCCATAGTACATCAGTGATGATCCATAGTACACCAGTCATGGCCCATAGTACTACAGTGATGATCTATAGTACATCAGTGATGATCCACAGTACATCAGTGATGATCCACAGTACATCAGTGATGATCCAAGCTACATCAGTGATGATCCATAGTACATCAGTGATGATCCTCAGTACATCAGTGATGATCCACAGTACATCAGTGATGATCCACAGTACATCAGTGATGATTCACAGTACATCAGGGATGGCCCACAGTACATCAGTGATGATCCATAGTACACCAGTCATGATCCATAGTACATCAGTGATGATCCATAGTACACCAGTGATGATCCATAGTACACCAGTGATGGCCCATAGTACTTCAGTGATGATTTATAGTACATCAGTGATGATCCACAGTACATCAGTGATGATCCACAATACATCAGGGATGGTCCACAGTATATCAGTGATGATCCATAGTACATCAGTGATGGCCCACAGTACATCAGTGATGATCCACAGTACATCAGTGATGATCCATAGTACACCAGTGATGGCCCATAGTACATCAGTGATGGTCCATAGTACATCAGTGATGATCCATAGTACATCAGTGATGATCCATAGTACATCAGTGATGATCCATAGTACACCAGTGATGGCCCATAGTACATCGGTAATGATCTATAGTACATCAGTGATGATCCACAGTACATCAGTGATGATCCACAGTACATCAGTTATGATCCACAGTACATCAGTGATGATCCACAGTACATCAGTGATGATCCACAATACTTCAGTGATGATCCACAGTACATCAGTGATGATCCACAGTACATCAGGGATGGTCCACAGTATATCAGTGATGATCCATAGTACATCAGTGATGGCCCATAGTACATCAGTGATGATCCATAGTACACCAGTGATGATCCATAGTACACCAGTGATGTTCCATAGTACACCAGGGATGATCCACAGTACATCAGTGATGATCCACAGTACATCAGTGGTGGTCCACAGTACATCAGTGATGGTCCATAGTACACCAGTGATGATCCATAGTACACCAGTGATGATCCATAGTACACCAGTGATGGCCCATAGTACATCAGTGATGATCCATAGTACATCAGTGATGATCCACAGTACATCAGTGATGATCCACAGTACATCAGGGATGGTCCATAGTACATCAGTGATGATCCATAATACACCAGTGATGATCCATAGTACACCAGTGATGGCCCATAGTACATCAGTGATGAACTATAGTACATCAGTGATGATCCATAGTACACCAGTGATGGCCCATAGTACATCAGTGATGAACTATAGGACATCAGTGATGATCCACAGTACATCAGTGATGATCCACAGTACATCAGGGATGGTCCATAGTACACCAGTGATGATCCACAGTACACCAGTGATGATCCATAGTACACCAGTGATGGTCCATAGTACATCAGTGATGATCTATAGTACATCAGTGATGGTCCATAGTACATCAGTGATGATCTATATACATAGTACACCAGTGATGATCTATAGTACATCAGTGATGATCTACAGTACATCAGTTATGATCCACAGTACATTAGTGATGATCCACAGTACATCAGTGATGATCCACAGTACATCAGTGATGATCCACAATACTTCAGTGATGATCCACAGTACATCAGGGATGGTCCACAGTACATCAGTGATGGTCCACAGTATATCAGTGATGATCCATAGTACATCAGTGATGGTCCATAGTACATCAGTGATGGTCCATAGTACACCAGTGATGATCCATAGTACACCAGTGATGGCCCATAGTACACCAGTGATGGCCCATAGTACATCAGTGATGATCCATAGTACACCAGTGATGATCCACAGTACATCAGTGATGATCCACAGTACATCAGGGATGGTCCATAGTACATCAGTGATGATCCATAGTACACCAGTGATGATCCATAGTACACCAGTGATGGCCCATAGTACATCAGTGATGAACTATAGTACATCAGTGATGATCCACAGTACATCAGTGATGATCCATAGTACATCAGTGATGATCCACAGTACATCAGTGATGATCCACAGTACATCAGGGATGGTCCATAGTACATCAGTGATGATCCATAGTGCACCAGTGATGATCCATAGTACACCAGTGATGGCCCATAGTACATCAGTGATGAACTATAGTACATCAGTGATGATCCACGGTACATCAGTGATGATCCACAGTACATCAGGGAAGGTCCATAGTACACCAGTGATGATCCACAGTACACCAGTGATGATCCATAGTACACCAGTGATGGTCCATAGTACATCAGTGATGATCTATAGTACATCAGTGATGGGCCATAGTACATCAGTGATGATCTATAGTACATCAGTGATGATCTATAGTACATCAGTGATGATCCACAGTACATCAGTTATGATACACAGTACATCAGTGATGATCCACAGTACATCAGTGATGATCCACAGTACATCAGTGATGATCCACAATACTTCAGTGATGATCCACAGTACATCAGTGATGATCCACAGTACATCAGGGATGGTCCACAGTATATCAGTGATGATCCATAGTACATCAGTGATGATCCATAGTACACCAGTGATGGCCCATAGTACACCAGTGATGGCCCATAGTACATCAGTGATGATCCACAGTACATTAGTGATGATCCACAGTACATCAGTGATGATCCACAGTACATCAGGGATGGTCCACAGTACATCAGTGATGATCCATAGTACACCAGTGATGATCCATAGTACACCAGTGATGGCCCATAGTACACCAGTGATGATCCATAGTACACCAGTGAAGGCCCATAGTACATCAGTGATGAACTATAGTACATCAGTGATGATCCACAGTACATCAGTGATGATCCATAGTACACCAGTGATGGCCCATAGTACACCAGTGATGATCCATAGTACACCAGTGATGGCCCATAGTACATCAGTGATGAACTATAGTACATCAGTGATGATCCACAGTACATCAGTGATGATCCACAGTACATCAGGGATGGTCCATAGTACATCAGTGATGATCCATAGTACACCAGTGATGATCCATAGTACACCAGTGATGGCCCATAGTACATCAGTGATGAACTATAGTACATCAGTGATGATCCACAGTACATCAGTGATGATCCACAGTACATCAGGGATGGTCCATAGAACACCAGTGATGATCCACAGTACACCAGTGATGATCCATAGTACACCAGTGATGGTCCATAGTACATCAGTGATGATCTATAGTACACCAGTGATGGTCCATAGTACATCAGTGATGATCTATAGTACATCAGTGATAAACTATAGTACATCAGTGATGATCTATAGTACATCAGTGATGATCCATAGTACACCAGTGATGATCCATAGTACACCAGTGATGGCCCATAGTACATCAGTGATGAACTATAGTACATCAGTGATGATCCACAGTACATCAGGGATGGTCCATAGTACATCAGTGATGATCCATAGTACACCAGTGATGATCCATAGTACACCAGTGATGGCCCATAGTACATCAGTGATGAACTATAGTACATCAGTGATGATCCACAGTACATCAGTGATGATCCACAGTACATCAGGGATGGTCCATAGTACATCAGTGATGATCCATAGTACACCAGTGATGATCCATAGTACACCAGTGATGGCCCATAGTACATCAGTGATGAACTATAGTACATCAGTGATGATCCATAGTACATCAGTGATGATCCATAGTACATCAGTGATGATCCACAGTACATCAGGGATGGTCCATAGTACACCAGTGATGATCCACAGTACACCAGTGATGATCCATAGTACACCAGTGATGGTCCATAGTACATCAGTGATGATCTATAGTACATCAGTGATGATCTATAGTA
Organism: Rana muscosa; assembly: GCA_029206835.1. NCBI lineage: Eukaryota > Metazoa > Chordata > Amphibia > Anura > Ranidae > Rana > Rana muscosa. The sequence continues at coordinate 1,222,676 of JARGYO010002340.1, read as the reverse complement.
CATCAGTGATGATCCATAGTACATCAGTGATGATCCACAGTACATCAGTGATGGTCCACAGTACATCAGGGATGGTCCACAGTACATCGGTGATGATCCATAGTACACCAGTGATGGCCCATAGTACATCAGTGATGGTCCATAGTACATCAGTGATGATCCATAGTACATCAGTGATGATCCATAGTACACCAGTGATGGCCCATAGTACACCAGTGATGGCCCATAGTACATCAGTGATGATCCACAGTACATCAGTGATGATCCATAGTACATCAGTGATGATCCACAGTACATCAGTGATGATCCACAGTACATCAGGGATGGTCCATAGTACATCAGTGATGATCCATAGTACACCAGTGATGATCCATAGTACACCAGTGATGGCCCATAGTACATCAGTGATGAACTATAGTACATCAGTGATGATCCACAGTACATCAGTGATGATCCACAGTACATCAGGGATGATCCACAGTACACCAGTGATGATCCATAGTACACCAGTGATGGTCCATAGTACACCAGTGATGATCCATAGTACACCAGTGATGGCCCATAGTACATCAGTGATGAACTATAGTACATCAGTGATGATCCACAGTACATCAGTGATGATCCACAGTACATCAGGGATGGTCCATAGTACACCAGTGATGATCCACAGTACACCAGTGATGATCCATAGTACACCAGTGATGGTCCATAGTACATCAGTGATGATCTATAGTACATCAGTGATGGTCCATAGTCCATCAGTGATGATCTATAGTACATCAGTGATGATCTATAGTACATCAGTGATGATCCACAATACATCAGTTATGATACACAGTACATCAGTGATGATCCACAGTACATCAGTGATGATCCACAATACTTCAGTGATGATCCACAGTACATCAGTGATGATCCACAGTACATCAGGGATGGTCCACAGTATATCAGTGATGATCCATAGTACATCAGTGATGGTCCATAGTACATCAGTGATGGTCCATAGTACATCAGTGATGGTCCATAGTACACCAGTGATGATCCATAGTACACCAGTGATGGCCCATAGTACACCAGTGATGGCCCATAGTACATCAGTGATGATCCATAGTATGTCAGTGATGATCCACAGTACATCAGTGATGATCCACAGTACATCAGGGATGGTCCATAGTACATCAGTGATGATCCATAGTACACCAGTGATGATCCACAGTACATCAGTGATGATCCACAGTACATCAGGGATGGTCCATAGTACATCAGTGATGATCCATAGTACACCAGTGATGATCCATAGTACACCAGTGATGGCCCATAGTACATCAGTGATGAACTATAGTACATCAGTGATGATCCACAGTACATCAGTGATGATCCATAGTACATCAGTGATGATCCACAGTACATCAGTGATGATCCACAGTACATCAGGGATGGTCCATAGTACATTAGTGATGATCCATAGTGCACCAGTGATGATCCATAGTACACCAGTGATGGCCCATAGTACATCAGTGATGAACTATAGTACATCAGTGATGATCCACGGTACATCAGTGATGATCCACAGTACATCAGGGAAGGTCCATAGTACACCAGTGATGATCCACAGTACACCAGTGATGATCCATAGTACACCAGTGATGGTCCATAGTACATCAGTGATGATCTATAGTACATCAGTGATGGGCCATAGTACATCAGTGATGATCTATAGTACATCAGTGATGATCTATAGTACATCAGTGATGATCCACAGTACATCAGTTATGATACACAGTACATCAGTGATGATCCACAGTACATCAGTGATGATCCACAGTACATCAGTGATGATCCACAATACTTCAGTGATGATCCACAGTACATCAGTGATGATCCACAGTACATCAGGGATGGTCCACAGTATATCAGTGATGATCCATAGTACATCAGTGATGATCCATAGTACACCAGTGATGGCCCATAGTACACCAGTGATGGCCCATAGTACATCAGTGATGATCCACAGTACATTAGTGATGATCCACAGTACATCAGTGATGATCCACAGTACATCAGGGATGGTCCACAGTACATCAGTGATGATCCATAGTACACCAGTGATGATCCATAGTACACCAGTGATGGCCCATAGTACACCAGTGATGATCCATAGTACACCAGTGAAGGCCCATAGTACATCAGTGATGAACTATAGTACATCAGTGATGATCCACAGTACATCAGTGATGATCCATAGTACACCAGTGATGGCCCATAGTACACCAGTGATGATCCATAGTACACCAGTGATGGCCCATAGTACATCAGTGATGAACTATAGTACATCAGTGATGATCCACAGTACATCAGTGATGATCCACAGTACATCAGGGATGGTCCATAGTACATCAGTGATGATCCATAGTACACCAGTGATGATCCATAGTACACCAGTGATGGCCCATAGTACATCAGTGATGAACTATAGTACATCAGTGATGATCCACAGTACATCAGTGATGATCCACAGTACATCAGGGATGGTCCATAGAACACCAGTGATGATCCACAGTACACCAGTGATGATCCATAGTACACCAGTGATGGTCCATAGTACATCAGTGATGATCTATAGTACACCAGTGATGGTCCATAGTACATCAGTGATGATCTATAGTACATCAGTGATAAACTATAGTACATCAGTGATGATCTATAGTACATCAGTGATGATCCATAGTACACCAGTGATGATCCATAGTACACCAGTGATGGCCCATAGTACATCAGTGATGAACTATAGTACATCAGTGATGATCCACAGTACATCAGGGATGGTCCATAGTACATCAGTGATGATCCATAGTACACCAGTGATGATCCATAGTACACCAGTGATGGCCCATAGTACATCAGTGATGAACTATAGTACATCAGTGATGATCCACAGTACATCAGTGATGATCCACAGTACATCAGGGATGGTCCATAGTACATCAGTGATGATCCATAGTACACCAGTGATGATCCATAGTACACCAGTGATGGCCCATAGTACATCAGTGATGAACTATAGTACATCAGTGATGATCCATAGTACATCAGTGATGATCCATAGTACATCAGTGATGATCCACAGTACATCAGGGATGGTCCATAGTACACCAGTGATGATCCACAGTACACCAGTGATGATCCATAGTACACCAGTGATGGTCCATAGTACATCAGTGATGATCTATAGTACATCAGTGATGATCTATAGTACATCAGTGATGATCCATAGTACATCAGTGATGATCCACAGTACATCAGTGATGGTCCACAGTACATCAGGGATGGTCCACAGTACATCGGTGATGATCCATAGTACACCAGTGATGGCCCATAGTACATCAGTGATGGTCCATAGTACATCAGTGATGATCCATAGTACATCAGTGATGATCCATAGTACACCAGTGATGGCCCATAGTACACCAGTGATGGCCCATAGTACATCAGTGATGATCCACAGTACATCAGTGATGATCCATAGTACATCAGTGATGATCCACAGTACATCAGTGATGATCCACAGTACATCAGGGATGGTCCATAGTACATCAGTGATGATCCATAGTACACCAGTGATGATCCATAGTACACCAGTGATGGCCCATAGTACATCAGTGATGAACTATAGTACATCAGTGATGATCCACAGTACATCAGTGATGATCCACAGTACATCAGGGATGATCCACAGTACACCAGTGATGATCCATAGTACACCAGTGATGGTCCATAGTACACCAGTGATGATCCATAGTACACCAGTGATGGCCCATAGTACATCAGTGATGAACTATAGTACATCAGTGATGATCCACAGTACATCAGTGATGATCCACAGTACATCAGGGATGGTCCATAGTACACCAGTGATGATCCACAGTACACCAGTGATGATCCATAGTACACCAGTGATGGTCCATAGTACATCAGTGATGATCTATAGTACATCAGTGATGGTCCATAGTCCATCAGTGATGATCTATAGTACATCAGTGATGATCTATAGTACATCAGTGATGATCCACAATACATCAGTTATGATACACAGTACATCAGTGATGATCCACAGTACATCAGTGATGATACACAATACTTCAGTGATGATCCACAGTACATCAGTGATGATCCACAGTACATCAGGGATGGTCCACAGTATATCAGTGATGATCCATAGTACATCAGTGATGGTCCATAGTACATCAGTGATGGTCCATAGTACATCAGTGATGGTCCATAGTACACCAGTGATGATCCATAGTACACCAGTGATGGCCCATAGTACACCAGTGATGGCCCATAGTACATCAGTGATGATCCATAGTATGTCAGTGATGATCCACAGTACATCAGTGATGATCCACAGTACATCAGGGATGGTCCATAGTACATCAGTGATGATCCATAGTACACCAGTGATGATCCATAGTACACCAGTGATGGCCCATAGTACATCAGTGATGAACTATAGTACATCAGTGATGATCCACAGTACATCAGGGATGGTCCATAGTACATCAGTAATGATCCATAGTACACCAGTGATGGCCCATAGTACATCAGTGATGAACTATAGTACATCAGTGATGATCCACAGTACATCAGTGATGATCCATAGTACATCAGTGATGATCCACAGTACATCAGTGATGATCCACAGTACATCAGGGATGGTCCATAGTACATCAGTGATGATCCATAGTACACCAGTGATGATCCATAGTACACCAGTGATGGCCCATAGTACATCAGTGATGAACTATAGTACATCAGTGATGATCCACAGTACATCAGTGATGATCCACAGTACATCAGGGATGGTCCATAGTACACCAGTGATGATCCACAGTACACCAGTGATGATCCATAGTACACCAGTGATGGTCCATAGTACATCAGTGATGATCTATAGTACATCAGTGATGGTCCATAGTACATCAGTGATGAGCTATAGTACATCAGTGATGATCTATAGTACATCAGTGATGATCCATAGTACACCAGTGATGATCCATAGTACACCAGTGATGGCCCATAGTACATCAGTGATGATCCATAGTACACCAGTGATGATCCATAGTACACCAGTGATGGCCCATAGTACATCAGTGATGAACTATAGTACATCAGTGATGAACTATAGTACATCAGTGATGATCCACAGTACATCAGTGATGATCCATAGTACATCAGTGATGATCCACAGTACATCAGTGATGATCCACAGTACATCAGGGATGGTCCATAGTACATCAGTGATGATCCATAGTACACCAGTGATGATCCATAGTACACCAGTGATGGCCCATAGTACATCAGTGATGGTCCATAGTACATCAGTGATGATCCATAGTACATCAGTGATGATCCATAGTACACCAGTGATGGCCCATAGTACATCAGTGATGATCCATAGTACATCAGTGATGATCCACAGTACATCAGTGATGATCCACAGTACATCAGGGATGGTCCATAGTACATCAGTGATGATCCATAGTACACCAGTGATGGCCCATAGTACATCAGTGATGAACTATAGTACATCAGTGATGATCCACAGTACATCAGTGATGATCCACAGTACATCAGGGATGGTCCATAGTACACCAGTGATGATCCACAGTACATCAGTTATGATCCACAGTACATTAGTGATGATCCACAGTACATCAGTGATGATCCACAGTACATCAGTGATGATCCACAATACTTCAGTGATGATCCACAGTACATCGGGGATGGTCCACAGTACATCAGTGATGGTCCATAGTACATCAGTGATGGTCCATAGTACACCAGTGATGATCCATATTACACCAGTGATGGCCCATAGCACACCAGTGATGGCCCATAGTACATCAGTGATGATACATAGTACATCAGTGATGATCCACAGTACATCAGTGATGATCCACAGTACATCAGGGAAGGTCCATAGTACATCAGTGATGATCCATAGTACACCAGTGATGATCCATAGTACACCAGTGATGGCCCATAGTACATCAGTGATGAACTATAGTACATCATAGATGATCCACAGTACATCAGGGATGGTCCATAGTACATCAGTCATGATCCATAGTACACCAGTGATGATCCATAGTACACCAGTGATGGCCCATAGTACATCAGTGATGAACTATAGTACATCAGTGATGATCCACAGTACATCAGTGATGATCCATAGTACATCAGTGATGATCCACAGTACATCAGTGATGATCCACAGTACATCAGGGATGGTCCATAGTACATCAGTGATGATCCATAGTACACCAGTGATGGCCCATAGTACATCAGTGATGAACTATAGTACATCAGTGATGATCCACAGTACATCAGTGATGATCCACAGTACATCAGGGATGGTCCATAGTACACCAGTGATGATCCACAGTACACCAGTGATGGTCCATAGTACATCAGTGATGATCTATAGTACAACAGTGATGATCTATAGTACATCAGTGATGATCCACAGTACATCAGTTATGATACACAGTACATCAGTGATGATCCACAGTACATCAGTGATGATCCACAATACTTCAGTGATGATCCACAGTACATCAGTGATGATCCACAGTACATCAGGGATTGTCCACAGTATATTAGTGATGATCCATAGTACATCAGTGATGGTCCATAGTACATCAGTGATGGTCCATAGTACACCAGTGATGATCCATAGTACACCAGTGATGGCCCATAGTACACCAGTGATGGCCCATAGTACATCAGTGATGGCCCATAGTACATCAGTGATGATCCATAGTACATCAGTGATGATCCACAGTACATCAGTGATGATCCACAGTACATCAGGGATGGTCCATAGTACACCAGTGATGATCCACAGTCCACCAGTGATGATCCATAGTACACCAGTGATGGCCCATAGTACACCAGTGATGATCCATAGTACACCAGAGATGGCCCATAGTATACCAGTGATGAGCTATAGTACATCAGTGATGATCCATAGTACACCAGTGATGATCCATAGTACATCAGTGATGGCCCATAGTACACCAGTGATGATCCATAGTACACCAGTGATGATCCATAGTACTTCAGTGATGGCCCATAGTACACCAGTGATGATCCATAGTACATCAGTGATGGCTCATAGTACATCAGTGATGATCCATAGTACACCAGTGATGGCCCATAGTACTTCAGTGATGATCTATAGTACATCAGTGATGATCCACAGTACATCAGTGATGATCCACAGTACATCAGTGATGATCCATGGTACATCAGTGATGATCCATAGTACATCAGTGATGATCCTCAGTACATCAGTGATGATCCACAGTACATCAGTGATGATCCACAGTACATCAGTGATGATCCACAGTACATCAGTGATGATCCACAGGACATCAGGGATGGTCCACAGTACATCAGTGATGATCCATAGTACACCAGTCATGATCCATAGTACATCAGTGATGATCCATAGTACATCAGTGATGATCCATAGTACACCAGTGATGGCCCATAGTACACCAGTGATGATCCATAGTACCCCAGTGATGGCCCATAGTACTTCAGTGATGATCTATAGTACATCAGTGATGATCCACAGTACATCAGTGATGATCCACAATACATCAGGGATGGTCCACAGTATATCAGTGATGATCCATAGTACATCAGTGATGGCCCACAGTACATCAGTGATGATCCACAGTATATCAGTGATGATCCATAGTACACCAGTGATGGTCCATAGTACACCAGTGATGGTCCATAGTACATCAGTGATGATCCACAGTACATCAGGGATGGTCCACAGTACATCAGTGATGATCCATAGTACACCAGTGATGGCCCAAAGCACATCAGTGATGGTCCATAGTACACCAGGGATGATCCATAGTAATCCAGTGATGATCCATAGTACACCAGTGATGGCCCATAGTACACCAGTGATGGCCCATAGTACATCAGTGATGATCCACAGTACATCAGTGATGATCTATAGTACATCAGGGATGGTCCACAGTACATCAGTGATGATCCATAGTACACCAGTGATGATCCATAGTACATCAGTGATGATCCATAGTACACCTGTGATGGCCCACAGTACACCTGTGATGGCCCACAGTACATCAGTGATGATCAATAGTACATCAGTGATGGCCCATAGTACACCAGTGATGATCCATAGTACACCAGTGATGATCCATAGTACTTCAGTGATGGCCCATAGTACACCAGTGATGATCCATAGTACATCAGTGATGGCTCATAGTACATCAGTGATGATCCATAGTACACCAGTGATGGCCCATAGTACTTCAGTGATGATCTATAGTACATCAGTGATGATCCACAGTACATCAGTGATGATCCACAGTACATCAGTGATGATCCATGGTACATCAGTGATGATCCATAGTACATCAGTGATGATCCTCAGTACATCAGTGATGATCCACAGTACATCAGTGATGATCCACAGTACATCAGTGATGATCCACAGTACATCGGTGATGATCCACAGGACATCAGGGATGGTCCACAGTACATCAGTGATGATCCATAGTACACCAGTCATGATCCATAGTACATCAGTGATGATCCATAGTACATCAGTGATGATCCATAGTACACCAGTGATGGCCCATAGTACACCAGTGATGATCCATAGTACCCCAGTGATGGCCCATAGTACTTCAGTGATGATCTATAGTACATCAGTGATGATCCACAGTACATCAGTGATGATCCACAATACATCAGGGATGGTCCACAGTATATCAGTGATGATCCATAGTACATCAGTGATGGCCCACAGTACATCAGTGATGATCCACAGTATATCAGTGATGATCCATAGTACACCAGTGATGGTCCATAGTACACCAGTGATGGTCCATAGTACATCAGTGATGATCCACAGTACATCAGGGATGGTCCACAGTACATCAGTGATGATCCATAGTACACCAGTGATGGCCCAAAGCACATCAGTGATGGTCCATAGTACACCAGGGATGATCCATAGTAATCCAGTGATGATCCATAGTACACCAGTGATGGCCCATAGTACACCAGTGATGGCCCATAGTACATCAGTGATGATCCACAGTACATCAGTGATGATCTATAGTACATCAGGGATGGTCCACAGTACATCAGTGATGATCCATAGTACACCAGTGATGATCCATAGTACATCAGTGATGATCCATAGTACACCTGTGATGGCCCACAGTACACCTGTGATGGCCCACAGTACATCAGTGATGATCCACAGTACATCAGGAATAATCCACAGTATATCAGGGATGGTCCACAGTATATCAGTGATGATCCATAGTACACCAGTGATGATCCATAGTACACCAGGGATGATCCATAGTACACCAGTGATGATCCATAGTACACCAGTGATGATCCATAGTACATCAGTGATGGTCCATAGTACACCAGTGAAGATCCATAGTACACCAGTGATGGCCCATAGTACACCAGTGATGGCCCATAGTACACCAGTGATGATCCATAGTACACCAGTGATGGCCCATAGTACACCAGTGATGTCCCATAGTACATCAGTGATGATCCATAGTACATCAGTGATGATCCATAGTACACCAGGGATGGCCCATAGTACATCAGTGATGGCTCATAGTACATCAGTGATGATCCATAGTACATCAGTGGTGATCCATAGTACACCAGTGATGATCCATAGTACATCAGTGATGGCTCATAGTACATCAGTGATGATCCATAGTACACCAGTGATGTCCATAGTACATCAGTGATGATCCATAGTACACCAGTGATGATCCATAGTACACCAGTGATGGCCCACAGTATATCAGTGATGAACTATAGTACATCAGTGATGATCCACAGTACATCAGTGATGATCCACAGTACATCAGGGATGGTCCATAGTACACCAGTGATGATCCACAGTACACCAGTGATGATCCATAGTACACCAGTGATGGTCCATAGTACATCAGTGATGATCTATAGTACATCAGTGATGGTCCATAGTACATCAGTGATGATCTATAGTACATCAGTGATGATCTATAGTACATCAGTGATGATCCATAGTACATCAGTGATGATCCACAGTACATCAGTGATGGTCCACAGTACATCAGGGATGGTCCACAGTACATCAGTGATGATCCATAGTACACCAGAGATGGCCCAAAGCACATCAGTGATGGTCCATAGTACACCAGGGATGATCCATAGTAATCCAGTGATGATCCATAGTACACCAGTGATGGCCCATAGTACACCAGTGATGGCCCATAGTACATCAGTGATGATCCACAGTACATCAGTGATGATCTATAGTACATCAGGGATGGTCCACAGTACATCAGTGATGATCCATAGTACACCAGTGATGATCCATAGTACATCAGTGATGATCCATAGTACACCTGTGATGGCCCACAGTACACCTGTGATGGCCCACAGTACATTAGTGATGATCCATAGTACATCAGTGATGGCCCATAGTACACCAGTGATGATCCATAGTACACCAGTGATGATCCATAGTACTTCAGTGATGGCCCATAGTACACCAGTGATGATCCATAGTACATCAGTGATGGCTCATAGTACATCAGTGATGATCCATAGTACACCAGTGATGGCCCATAGTACTTCAGTGATGATCTATAGTACATCAGTGATGATCCACAGTACATCAGTGATGATCCACAGTACATCAGTGATGATCCATGGTACATCAGTGATGATCCATAGTACATCAGTGATGATCCTCAGTACATCAGTGATGATCCACAGTACATCAGTGATGATCCACAGTACATCAGTGATGATCCACAGTACATCGGTGATGATCCACAGGACATCAGGGATGGTCCACAGTACATCAGTGATGATCCATAGTACACCAGTCATGATCCATAGTACATCAGTGATGATCCATAGTACATCAGTGATGATCCATAGTACACCAGTGATGGCCCATAGTACACCAGTGATGATCCATAGTACCCCAGTGATGGCCCATAGTACTTCAGTGATGATCTATAGTACATCAGTGATGATCCACAGTACATCAGTGATGATCCACAATACATCAGGGATGGTCCACAGTATATCAGTGATGATCCATAGTACATCAGTGATGGCCCACAGTACATCAGTGATGATCCACAGTATATCAGTGATGATCCATAGTACACCAGTGATGGTCCATAGTACACCAGTGATGGTCCATAGTACATCAGTGATGATCCACAGTACATCAGGGATGGTCCACAGTACATCAGTGATGATCCATAGTACACCAGTGATGGCCCAAAGCACATCAGTGATGGTCCATAGTACACCAGGGATGATCCATAGTAATCCAGTGATGATCCATAGTACACCAGTGATGGCCCATAGTACACCAGTGATGGCCCATAGTACATCAGTGATGATCCACAGTACATCAGTGATGATCTATAGTACATCAGGGATGGTCCACAGTACATCAGTGATGATCCATAGTACACCAGTGATGATCCATAGTACATCAGTGATGATCCATAGTACACCTGTGATGGCCCACAGTACACCTGTGATGGCCCACAGTACATCAGTGATGATCCACAGTACATCAGGAATAATCCACAGTATATCAGGGATGGTCCACAGTATATCAGTGATGATCCATAGTACACCAGTGATGATCCATAGTACACCAGGGATGATCCATAGTACACCAGTGATGATCCATAGTACACCAGTGATGATCCATAGTACATCAGTGATGGTCCATAGTACACCAGTGAAGATCCATAGTACACCAGTGATGGCCCATAGTACACCAGTGATGGCCCATAGTACACCAGTGATGATCCATAGTACACCAGTGATGGCCCATAGTACACCAGTGATGTCCCATAGTACATCAGTGATGATCCACAGTACATCAGTGATGATCCATAGTACACCAGGGATGGCCCATAGTACATCAGTGATGGCTCATAGTACATCAGTGATGATCCATAGTACATCAGTGGTGATCCATAGTACACCAGTGATGATCCATAGTACATCAGTGATGGCTCATAGTACATCAGTGATGATCCATAGTACACCAGTGATGTCCATAGTACATCAGTGATGATCCATAGTACACCAGTGATGATCCATAGTACACCAGTGATGGCCCACAGTATATCAGTGATGAACTATAGTACATCAGTGATGATCCACAGTACATCAGTGATGATCCACAGTACATCAGGGATGGTCCATAGTACACCAGTGATGATCCACAGTACACCAGTGATGATCCATAGTACACCAGTGATGGTCCATAGTACATCAGTGATGATCTATAGTACATCAGTGATGGTCCATAGTACATCAGTGATGATCTATAGTACATCAGTGATGATCTATAGTACATCAGTGATGATCCATAGTACATCAGTGATGATCCACAGTACATCAGTGATGGTCCACAGTACATCAGGGATGGTCCACAGTACATCGGTGATGATCCATAGTACACCAGTGATGACCCATAGTACATCAGTGATGGTCCATAGTACATCAGTGATGATCCATAGTACATCAGTGATGATCCATAGTACACCAGTGATGGCCCATAGTACATCAGTGATGATCCATAGTACATCAGTGATGATCCACAGTACATCAGTGATGATCCACAGTACATCAGGGATGGTCCATAGTACATCAGTGATGATCCATAGTACACCAGTGATGATCCATAGTACACCAGTGATGGCCCATAGTACATCAGTGATGAACTATAGTACATCAGTGATGATCCACAGTACATCAGTGATGATCCACAGTACATCAGGGATGGTCCATAGTACACCAGTGATGATCCACAGTACATCAGTTATGATCCACAGTACATTAGTGATGATCCACAGTACATCAGTGATGATCCACAGTACTTCAGTGATGATCCACAATAATTCAGTGATGATCCACAGTACATCAGGGATGGTCCACAGTACATCAGTGATGGTCCACAGTATATCAGTGATGATCCATAGTACATCAGTGATGGTCCATAGTACATCAGTGATGGTCCATAGTACACCAGTGATGATCCATAGTACACCAGTGATGGCCCATAGTACACCAGTGATGGCCCATAGTACATCAGTGATGATCCATAGTACATCAGTGATGATCCACAGTACATCAGTGATGATACACAGTACATCAGGGAAGGTCCATAGTACATCAGTGATGATCCATAGTACACCAGTGATGATCCATAGTACACCAGTGATGGCCCATAGTACATCAGTGATGAACTATAGTACATCAGTGATGATCCACAGTACATCAGTGATGATCCACAGTACATCAGGGATGATCCACAGTACTAAAGTGATGATCCATAGTACACCAGTGATGGTCCATAGTACACCAGTGATGATCCATAGTACACCAGTGATGGCCCATAGTACATCAGTGATGAACTATAGTACATCAGTGATGATCCACAGTACATCAGTGATGATCCACAGTACATCAGGGATGGTCCATAGTACACCAGTGATGATCCACAGTACACCAGTGATGATCCATAGTACACCAGTGATGGTCCATAGTACATCAGGGATGGTCCACAGTATATCAGTGATGATCCATAGTACATCAGTGATGGTCCATAGTACATCAGTGATGGTCCATAGTACATCAGTGATGGTCCATAGTACACCAGTGATGGCCCATAGTACATCAGTGATGATCCATAGTATGTCAGTGATGATCCACAGTACATCAGTGATGATCCACAGTACATCAGGGATGGTCCATAGTACATCAGTGATGATCCATATTACACCAGTGATGATCCATAGTACACCAGTGATGGCCCATAGTACATCAGTGATGAACTATAGTACATCAGTGATGATCCACAGTACATCAGGGATGGTCCATAGTACATCAGTGATGATCCATAGTACACCAGTAATGATCCATAGTACACCAGTGATGGCCCATAGTACATCAGTGATGAACTATAGTACATCAGTGATGATCCACAGTACATCGGTGATGATCCATAGTACATCAGTGATGATCCACAGTACACCAGTGATGATCCACAGTACATCAGGGATGGTCCATAGTACATCAGTGATGATCCATAGTACACCAGTGATGATCCATAGTACACCAGTGATGGCCTATAGTACATCAGTGATGAACTATAGTACATCAGTGATGATCCACAGTACATCAGTGATGATCCACAGTACATCAGGGATGGTCCATAGTACACCAGTGATGATCCACAGTACACCAGTGATGATCCATAGTACACCAGTGATGGTCCATAGTACATCAGTGATGATCTATAGTACATCAGTGATGGTCCATAGTACATCAGTGATGAGCTATAGTACATCAGTGATGATCTATAGTACATCAGTGATGATCCATAGTACACCAGTGATGATCCATAGTACACCAGTGATGGCCCATAGTACATCAGTGATGATCCATAATACACCAGTGATGATCCATAGTACACCAGTGATGGCCCATAGTACATCAGTGATGATCCATAATACACCAGTGATGATCCATAGTACACCAGTGATGGCCCATAGTACATCAGTGATGAACTATAGTACATCAGTGATGATCCACAGTACATCAGTGATGATCCATAGTACATCAGTGATGATCCACAGTACATCAGTGATGATCCACAGTACATCAGGGATGGTCCATAGTACATCAGTGATGATCCATAGTACACCAGTGATGATCCATAGTACACCAGTGATGGCCCACAGTATATCAGTGATGAACTATAGTACATCAGTGATGATCCACAGTACATCAGTGATGATCCACAGTACATCAGGGAAGGTCCATAGTACATCAGTGATGATCCATAGTACACCAGTGATGATCCATAGTACACCTGTGATGGCCCATAGTACATCAGTGATGAACTATAGTACATCAGTGATGATCCACAGTACATCAGTGATGATCCACAGTACATCAGGGATGATCCACAGTACACCAGTGATGATCCATAGTACACCAGTGATGGTCCATAGTACACCAGTGATGATCCATAGTACACCAGTGATGGCCCATAGTACATCAGTGATGAACTATAGTACATCAGTGATGATCCACAGTACATCAGTGATGATCCACAGTACATCAGGGATGGTCCATAGTACACCAGTGATGATCCACAGTACACCAGTGATGATCCATAGTACACCAGTGATGGTCCATAGTACATCAGTGATGATCTATAGTACATCAGTGATGGTCCATAGTCCATCAGTGATGATCTATAGTACATCAGTGATGATCTATAGTACATCAGTGATGATCCACAATACATCAGTTATGATACACAGTACATCAGTGATGATCCACAGTACATCAGTGATGATCCACAATACTTCAGTGATGATCCACAGTACATCAGTGATGATCCACAGTACATCAGGGATGGTCCACAGTATATCAGTGATGATCCATAGTACATCAGTGATGGTCCATAGTACATCAGTGATGGTCCATAGTACATCAGTGATGGTCCATAGTACACCAGTGATGGCCCATAGTACACCAGTGATGGCCCATAGTACATCAGTGATGATCCATAGTACGTCAGTGATGATCCACAGTACATCAGTGATGATCCACAGTACATCAGGGATGGTCCATAGTACATCAGTGATGATCAATATTACACCAGTGATGATCCATAGTACACCAGTGATGGCCCATAGTACATCAGTGATGAACTATAGTACATCAGTGATGATCCACAGTACATCAGGGATGGTCCATAGTACATCAGTGATGATCCATAGTACACCAGTAATGATCCATAGTACACCAGTGATGGCCCATAGTACATCAGTGATGAACTATAGTACATCAGTGATGATCCACAGTACATCGGTGATGATCCATAGTACATCAGTGATGATCCACAGTACACCAGTGATGATCCACAGTACATCAGGGATGGTCCATAGTACATCAGTGATGATCCATAGTACACCAGTGATGATCCATAGTACACCAGTGATGGCCCATAGTACATCAGTGATGAACTATAGTACATCAGTGATGATCCACAGTACATCAGTGATGATCCACAGTACATCAGGGATGGTCCATAGTACACCAGTGATGATCCACAGTACACCAGTGATGATCCATAGTACACCAGTGATGGTCCATAGTACATCAGTGATGATCTATAGTACATCAGTGATGGTCCATAGTACATCAGTGATGAGCTATAGTACATCAGTGATGATCTATAGTACATCAGTGATGATCCATAGTACACCAGTGATGATCCATAGTACACCAGTGATGGCCCATAGTACATCAGTGATGATCCATAGTACACCAGTGATGATCCATAGTACACCAGTGATGGCCCATAGTACATCAGTGATGAACTATAGTACATCAGTGATGATCCACAGTACATCAGTGATGATCCATAGTACATCAGTGATGATCCACAGTACATCAGTGATGATCCACAGTACATCAGGGATGGTCCATAGTACATCAGTGATGATCCATAGTACACCAGTGATGATCCATAGTACAACAGTGATGGCCCACAGTATATCAGTGATGAACTATAGTACATCAGTGATGATCCACAGTACATCAGTGATGATCCACAGTACATCAGGGATGGTCCATAGTACACCAGTGATGATCCACAGTACACCAGTGATGATCCATAGTACACCAGTGATGGTCCATAGTACATCAGTGATGATCTATAGTACATCAGTGATGGTCCATAGTACATCAGTGATGATCTATAGTACATCAGTGATGATCCATAGTACATCAGTGATGATCCACAGTACATCAGTGATGGTCCACAGTACATCAGGGATGGTCCACAGTACATCGGTGATGATCCATAGTACACCAGTGATGGCCCATAGTACATCAGTGATGGTCCATAGTACATCAGTGATGATCCATAGTACATCAGTGATGATCCATAGTACACCAGTGATGGCCCATAGTACATCAGTGATGATCCATAGTACATCAGTGATGATCCACAGTACATCAGTGATGATCCACAGTACATCAGGGATGGTCCATAGTACATCAGTGATGATCCATAGTACACCAGTGATGATCCATAGTACACCAGTGATGGCCCATAGTACATCAGTGATGAACTATAGTACATCAGTGATGATCCACAGTACATCAGTGATGATCCACAGTACATCAGGGATGGTCCATAGTACACCAGTGATGATCCACAGTACATCAGTTATGATCCACAGTACATTAGTGATGATCCACAGTACATCAGTGATGATCCACAGTACATCAGTGATGATCCACAATACTTCAGTGATGATCCACAGTACATCAGGGATGGTCCACAGTACATCAGTGATGGTCCACAGTATATCAGTGATGATCCATAGTACATCAGTGATGGTCCATAGTACATCAGTGATGGTCCATAGTACACCAGTGATGATCCATAGTACACCAGTGATGGCCCATAGTACACCAGTGATGGCCCATAGTACATCAGTGATGATCCATAGTACATCAGTGATGATCCACAGTACATCAGTGATGATCCACAGTACATCAGGGAAGGTCCATAGTACATCAGTGATGATCCATAGTACACCAGTGATGATCCATAGTACACCAGTGATGGCCCATAGTACATCAGTGATGAACTATAGTACATCATAGATGATCCACAGTACATCAGGGATGGTCCATAGTACATCAGTCATGATCCATAGTACACCAGTGATGATCCATAGTACACCAGTGATGGCCCACAGTATATCAGTGATGAACTATAGTACATCAGTGATGATCCACAGTACATCAGTGATGATCCACAGTACATCAGGGATGGTCCATAGTACACCAGTGATGATCCACAGTACACCAGTAATGATCCATAGTACACCAGTGATGGTCCATAGTACATCAGTGATGATCTATAGTACATCAGTGATGGTCCATAGTACATCAGTGATGATCTATAGTACATCAGTGATGATCTATAGTACATCAGTGATGATCCATAGTACATCAGTGATGATCCACAGTACATCAGTGATGGTCCACAGTACATCAGGGATGGTCCACAGTACATCGGTGATGATCCATAGTACACCAGTGATGGCCCATAGTACATCAGTGATGGTCCATAGTACATCAGTGATGATCCATAGTACATCAGTGATGATCCATAGTACACCAGTGATGGCCCATAGTACATCAGTGATGATCCATAGTACATCAGTGATGATCCACAGTACATCAGGGATGGTCCATAGTACATCAGTGATGATCCATAGTACACCAGTGATGGCCCATAGTACATCAGTGATGAACTATAGTACATCAGTGATGATCCACAGTACATCAGTGATGATCCACAGTACATCAGGGATGGTCCATAGTACACCAGTGATGATCCACAGTACATCAGTTATGATCCACAGTACATTAGTGATGATCCACAGTACATCAGTGATGATCCACAGTACATCAGTGATGATCCACAATACTTCAGTGATGATCCACAGTACATCAGGGATGGTCCACAGTACATCAGTGATGGTCCACAGTATATCAGTGATGATCCATAGTACATCAGTGATGGTCCATAGTACATCAGTGATGGTCCATAGTACACCAGTGATGATCCATAGTACACCAGTGATGGCCCATAGCACACCAGTGATGGCCCATAGTACATCAGTGATGATCCATAGTACATCAGTGATGATCCACAGTACATCAGTGATGATCCACAGTACATCAGGGAAGGTCCATAGTACATCAGTGATGATCCATAGTACACCAGTGATGATCCATAGTACACCAGTGATGGCCCATAGTACACCAGTGATGGCCCATAGTACATCAGTGATGAACTATAGTACATCATAGATGATCCACAGTACATCAGGGATGGTCCATAGTACATCAGTCATGATCCATAGTACACCAGTGATGATCCATAGTACACCAGTGATGGCCCATAGTACATCAGTGATGAACTATAGTACATCAGTGATGATCCACAGTACATCAGTGATGATCCACAGTACATCAGTGATGATCCATAGTACATCAGTGATGATCCACAGTACATCAGTGATGATCCACAGTACATCAGGGCTGGTCCATAGTACATCAGTGATGATCCATAGTACACCAGTGATGGCCCATAGTACATCAGTGATGAACTATAGTACATCAGTGATGATCCACAGTACATCAGTGATGATCCACAGTACATCAGGGATGGTCCATAGTACACCAGTGATGATCCACAGTACACCAGTGATGGTCCATAGTACATCAGTGATGATCTATAGTACAACAGTGATGATCTATAGTACATCAGTGATGATCCACAGTACATCAGTTATGATACACAGTACATCAGTGATGATCCACAGTACATCAGTGATGATCCACAATACTTCAGTGATGATCCACAGTACATCAGTGATGATCCACAGTACATCAGGGATGGTCCACAGTATATCAGTGATGATCCATAGTACATCAGTGATGGTCCATAGTACATCAGTGATGGTCCATAGTACACCAGTGATGATCCATAGTACACCAGTTATGGCCCATAGTACACCAGTGATGGCCCATAGTACATCAGTGATGGCCCATAGTACATCAGTGATGATCCATAGTACATCAGTGATGATCCACAGTACATCAGTGATGATCCACAGTACATCAGGGATGGTCCATAGTACACCAGTGATGATCCACAGTCCACCAGTGATGATCCATAGTACACCAGTGATGGCCCATAGTACACCAGTGATGATCCATAGTACACCAGAGATGGCCCATAGTATACCAGTGATGAGCTATAGTACATCAGTGATGATCCATAGTACACCAGTGATGATCCATAGTACATCAGTGATGGCCCATAGTACACCAGTGATGATCCATAGTACACCAGTGATGATCCATAGTACTTCAGTGATGGCCCATAGTACACCAGTGATGATCCATAGTACATCAGTGATGGCTCATAGTACATCAGTGATGATCCATAGTACACCAGTGATGGCCCATAGTACTTCAGTGATGATCTATAGTACATCAGTGATGATCCACAGTACATCAGTGATGATCCACAGTACATCAGTGATGATCCATGGTACATCAGTGATGATCCATAGTACATCAGTGATGATCCTCAGTACATCAGTGATGATCCACAGTACATCAGCTATGATCCACAGTACATCAGTGATGATCCACAGTACATCAGTGATGATCCACAGGACATCAGGGATGGTCCACAGTACATCAGTGATGATCCATAGTACACCAGTCATGATCCATAGTACATCAGTGATGATCCATAGTACATCAGTGATGATCCATAGTACACCAGTGATGGCCCATAGTACACCAGTGATGATCCATAGTACCCCAGTGATGGCCCATAGTACTTCAGTGATGATCTATAGTACATCAGTGATGATCCACAGTACATCAGTGATGATCCACAATACATCAGGGATGGTCCACCGTATATCAGTGATGATCCATAGTACATCAGTGATGGCCCACAGTACATCAGTGATGATCCACAGTATATCAGTGATGATCCATAGTACACCAGTGATGGTCCATAGTACACCAGTGATGGTCAATAGTACATCAGTGATGATCCACAGTACATCAGGGATGGTCCACAGTACATCAGTGATGATCCATAGTACACCAGTGATGGCCCAAAGCACATCAGTGATGGTCCATAGTACACCAGGGATGATCCATAGTAATCCAGTGATGATCCATAGTACACCAGTGATGGCCCATAGTACACCAGTGATGGCCCATAGTACATCAGTGATGATCCACAGTACGTCAGTGATGATCTATAGTACATCAGGGATGGTCCACAGTACATCAGTGATGATCCATAGTACACCAGTGATGATCCATAGTACATCAGTGATGATCCATAGTACACCTGTGATGGCCCACAGTACACCTGTGATGGCCCACAGTACATCAGTGATGATCCATAGTACATCAGTGATGGCCCATAGTACACCAGTGATGATCCATAGTACACCAGTGATGATCCATAGTACTTCAGTGATGGCCCATAGTACACCAGTGATGATCCATAGTACATCAGTGATGGCTCATAGTACATCAGTGATGATCCATAGTACACCAGTGATGGCCCATAGTACTTCAGTGATGATCTATAGTACATCAGTGATGATCCACAGTACATCAGTGATGATCCACAGTACATCAGTGATGATCCATGGTACATCAGTGATGATCCATAGTACATCAGTGATGATCCTCAGTACATCAGTGATGATCCACAGTACATCAGTGATGATCCACAGTACATTAGTGATGATCCACAGTACATCAGTGATGATCCACAGGACATCAGGGATGGTCCACAGTACATCAGTGATGATCCATAGTACACCAGTCATGATCCATAGTACATCAGTGATGATCCATAGTACATCAGTGATGATCCATAGTACACCAGTGATGGCCCATAGTACACCAGTGATGATCCATAGTACCCCAGTGATGGCCCATAGTACTTCAGTGATGATCTATAGTACATCAGTGATGATCCACAGTACATCAGTGATGATCCACAATACATCAGGGATGGTCCACAGTATATCAGTGATGATCCATAGTACATCAGTGATGGCCCACAGTACATCAGTGATGATCCACAGTATATCAGTGATGATCCATAGTACACCAGTGATGGTCCATAGTACACCAGTGATGGTCCATAGTACATCAGTGATGATCCACAGTACATCAGGGATGGTCCACAGTACATCAGTGATGATCCATAGTACACCAGTGATGGCCCAAAGCACATCAGTGATGGTCCATAGTACACCAGGGATGATCCATAGTAATCCAGTGATGATCCATAGTACACCAGTGATGGCCCATAGTACACCAGTGATGGCCCATAGTACATCAGTGATGATCCACAGTACATCAGTGATGATCTATAGTACATCAGGGATGGTCCACAGTACATCAGTGATGATCCATAGTACACCAGTGATGATCCATAGTACATCAGTGATGATCCATAGTACACCTGTGATGGCCCACAGTACACCTGTGATGGCCCACAGTACATCAGTGATGATCCACAGTACATCAGGGATAATCCACAGTATATCAGGGATGGTCCACAGTATATCAGTGATGATCCATAGTACACCAGTGATGATCCATAGTACACCAGGGATGATCCATAGTACACCAGTGATGATCCATAGTACACCAGTGATGATCCATAGTACATCAGTGATGGTCCATAGTACACCAGTGAAGATCCATAGTACACCAGTGATGGCCCATAGTACACCAGTGATGGCCCATAGTACACCAGTGATGATCCATAGTACACCAGTGATGGCCCATAGTACACCAGTGATGTCCCATAGTACATCAGTGATGATCCACAGTACATCAGTGATGATCCATAGTACACCTGGGATGGCCCATAGTACATCAGTGATGGCTCATAGTACATCAGTGATGATCCATAGTACATCAGTGGTGATCCATAGTACACCAGTGATGATCCATAGTACATCAGTGATGGCTCATAGTACATCAGTGATGATCCATAGTACACCAGTGATGTCCATAGTACATCAGTGATGATCCATAGTACACCAGTGATGATCCATAGTACACCAGTGATGGCCCACAGTATATCAGTGATGAACTATAGTACATCAGTGATGATCCACAGTACATCAGTGATGATCCACAGTACATCAGGGATGGTCCATAGTACACCAGTGATGATCCACAGTACACCAGTGATGATCCATAGTACACCAGTGATGGTCCATAGTACATCAGTGATGATCTATAGTACATCAGTGATGGTCCATAGTACATCAGTGATGATCTATAGTACATCAGTGATGATCTATAGTACATCAGTGATGATCCATAGTACACCAGTGATGATCCACAGTACATCAGTGATGGTCCACAGTACATCAGGGATGGTCCACAGTACATCGGTGATGATCCGTAGTACATCAGTGATGGTCCATAGTACATCAGTGATGATCCATAGTACATCAGTGATGATCCATAGTACACCAGTGATGGCCCATAGTACATCAGTGATGATCCACAGTACATCAGTGATGATCCACAGTACATCAGGGATGGTCCATAGTACATCAGTGATGATCCATAGTACACCAGTGATGATCCATAGTACACCAGTGATGGCCCATAGTACATCAGTGATGAACTATAGTACATCAGTGATGATCCACAGTACATCAGTGATGATCCACAGTACATCAGGGATGGTCCATAGTACACCAGTGATGATCCACAGTACATCAGTTATGATCCACAGTACATTAGTGATGATCCACAGTACATCAGTTATGATCCACAGTACATCAGTGATGATCCACAATACTTCAGTGATGATCCACAGTACATCAGGGATGGTCCACAGTACATCAGTGATGGTCCACAGTATATCAGTGATGATCCATAGTACATCAGTGATGGTCCATAGTATATCAGTGATGGTCCATAGTACACCAGTGATGATCCATAGTACACCAGTGATGGCCCATAGTACACCAGTGATGGCCCATAGTACATCAGTGATGATCCATAGTACATCAGTGATGATCCACAGTACATCAGTGATGATCCACAGTACATCAGGGAAGGTCCATAGTACATCAGTGATGATCCATAGTACACCAGTGATGATCCATAGTACACCAGTGATGGCCCATAGTACATCAGTGATGAACTATAGTACATCAGTGATGATCCACAGTACATCAGTGATGATCCACAGTACATCAGGGATGGTCCATAGTACACCAGTGATGATCCACAGTACACCAGTGATGATCCATAGTACACCAGTGATGGTCCATAGTACATCAGTGATGATCTATAGTACATCAGTGATGGTCCATAGTCCATCAGTGATGATCTATAGTACATCAGTGATGATCTATAGTACATCAGTGATGATCCACAATACATCAGTTATGATACACAGTACATCAGTGATGATCCACAGTACATCAGTGATGATCCACAATACTTCAGTGATGATCCACAGTACATCAGTGATGGTCCACAGTACATCAGGGATGGTCCACAGTATATCAGTGATGATCCATAGTACATCAGTGATGGTCCATAGTACATCAGTGATGGTCCATAGTACATCAGTGATGGTCCATAGTACACCAGTGATGATCCATAGTACACCAGTGATGGCCCATAGTACACCAGTGATGGCCCATAGTACATCAGTGATGATCCATAGTACGTCAGTGATGATCCACAGTACATCAGTGATGATCCACAGTACATCAGGGATGGTCCATAGTACATCAGTGATGATCCATATTACACCAGTGATGATCCATAGTACACCAGTGATGGCCCATAGTACATCAGTGATGAACTATAGTACATCAGTGATGATCCACAGTACATCAGGGATGGTCCATAGTACATCAGTGATGATCCATAGTACACCAGTAATGATCCATAGTACACCAGTGATGGCCCATAGTACATCAGTGATGAACTATAGTACATCAGTGATGATCCACAGTACATCAGTGATGATCCATAGTACATCAGTGATGATCCACAGTACATCAGTGATGATCCACAGTACATCAGGGATGGTCCATAGTACATCAGTGATGATCCATAGTACACCAGTGATGATCCATAGTACACCAGTGATGGCCCATAGTACATCAGTGATGAACTATAGTACATCAGTGATGATCCACAGTACATCAGTGATGATCCACAGTACATCAGGGATGGTCCATAGTACACCAGTGATGATCCACAGTACACCAGTGATGATCCATAGTACACCAGTGATGATCCACAGTACATCAGGGATGGTCCATAGTACATCAGTGATGATCCATAGTACATCAGTGATGATCCATAGTACACCAGTGATGGCCCATAGTACATCAGTGATGATCCATAGTACATCAGTGATGATCCACAGTACATCAGTGATGATCCACAGTACATCAGGGATGGTCCATAGTACATCAGTGATGATCCATAGTACATCAGTGATGATCCATAGTACATCAGTGATGGTCCATAGTACATCAGTGATGGTCCATAGTACATCAGTGATGGTCCATAGTACACCAGTGATGATCCATAGTACACCAGTGATGGCCCATAGTACACCAGTGATGGCCCATAGTACATCAGTGATGATCCATAGTACGTCAGTGATGATCCACAGTACATCAGTGATGATCCACAGTACATCAGGGATGGTCCATAGTACATCAGTGATGATCCATATTACACCAGTGATGATCCATAGTACACCAGTGATGGCCCATAGTACATCAGTGATGAACTATAGTACATCAGTGATGATCCACAGTACATCAGGGATGGTCCATAGTACATCAGTGATGATCCATAGTACACCAGTAATGATCCATAGTACACCAGTGATGGCCCATAGTACATCAGTGATGAACTATAGTACATCAGTGATGATCCACAGTACATCAGTGATGATCCATAGTACATCAGTGATGATCCACAGTACATCAGTGATGATCCACAGTACATCAGGGATGGTCCATAGTACATCAGTGATGATCCATAGTACACCAGTGATGATCCATAGTACACCAGTGATGGCCCATAGTACATCAGTGATGAACTATAGTACATCAGTGATGATCCACAGTACATCAGTGATGATCCACAGTACATCAGGGATGGTCCATAGTACACCAGTGATGATCCACAGTACACCAGTGATGATCCATAGTACACCAGTGATGGTCCATAGTACATCAGTGATGAGCTATAGTACATCAGTGATGATCTATAGTACATCAGTGATGATCCATAGTACACCAGTGATGATCCATAGTACACCAGTGATGGCCCATAGTACATCAGTGATGATCCATAGTACACCAGTTATGATCCATAGTACACCAGTGATGGCCCATAGTACATCAGTGATGAACTATAGTACATCAGTGATGATCCACAGTATATCAGTGATGATCCATAGTACATCAGTGATGATCCACAGTACATCAGTGATGATCCATAGTACATCAGTGATGATCCACAGTACATCAGTGATGGTCCACAGTACATCGGTGATGATCCATAGTACACCAGTGATGGCCCATAGTACATCAGTGATGGTCCATAGTACATCAGTGATGATCCATAGTACATCAGTGATGATCCATAGTACACCAGTGATGGCCCATAGTACATCAGTGATGATCCATAGTACATCAGTGATGATCCACAGTACATCAGTGATGATCCACAGTACATCAGGGATGGTCCATAGTACATCAGTGATGATCCATAGTACACCAGTGATGATCCATAGTACACCAGTGATGGCCCATAGTACATCAGTGATGAACTATAGTACATCAGTGATGATCCACAGAACATCAGTGATGATCCACAGTACATCAGGGATGGTCCATAGTACACCAGTGATGATCCACAGTACATCAGTTATGATCCACAGTACATTAGTGATGATCCACAGTACATCAGTGATGATCCACAGTACATCAGTGATGATCCACAATACTTCAGTGATGATCCACAGTACATCAGGGATGGTCCACAGTACATCAGTGATGGTCCACAGTATATCAGTGATGATCCATAGTACATCAGTGATGGTCCATAGTACATCAGTGATGGTCCATAGTACACCAGTGATGATCCATAGTACACCAGTGATGGCCCATAGTACACCAGTGATGGCCCATAGTACATCAGTGATGATCCACAGTACATCAGTTATGATCCACAGTACATCAGGGAAGGTCCATAGTACATCAGTGATGATCCATAGTACACCAGTGATGATCCATAGTACACCAGTGATGGCCCATAGTACATCAGTGATGAACTACAGTACATCATAGATGATCCACAGTACATCAGGGATGGTCCATAGTACATCAGTCATGATCCATAGTACACCAGTGATGATCCATAGTACACCAGTGATGGCCCATAGTACATCAGTGATGAACTATAGTACATCAGTGATGATCCACAGTACATCAGTGATGATCCATAGTACATCAGTGATGATCCACAGTACATCAGTGATGATCCACAGTACATCAGGGATGGTCCATAGTACATCAGTGATGATCCATAGTACACCAGTGATGGCCCATAGTACATCAGTGATGAACTATAGTACATCAGTGATGATCCACAGTACATCAGTGATGATCCACAGTACATCAGGGATGGTCCATAGTACACCAGTGATGATCCACAGTACACCAGTGATGGTCCATAGTACATCAGTGATGATCTATAGTACAACAGTGATGATCTATAGTACATCAGTGATGATCCACAGTACATCAGTTATGATACACAGTACATCCGTGATGATCCACAGTACATCAGTGATGATCCACAATACTTCAGTGATGACCCACAGTACATCAGTGATGATCCACAGTACATCAGGGATGGTCCACAGTATATCAGTGATGATCCATAGTACATCAGTGATGGTCCATAGTACATCAGTGATGGTCCATAGTACACCAGTGATGATCCATAGTACACCAGTGATGGCCCATAGTACACCAGTGATGGCCCATAGTACATCAGTGATGGCCCATATTACATCAGTGATGATCCATAGTACATCAGTGATGATCCACAGTACATCAGTGATGATCCACAGTACATCAGGGATGGTCCATAGTACACCAGTGATGATCCACAGTCCACCAGTGATGATCCATATTACACCAGTGATGGCCCATAGTACACCAGTGATGATCCATAGTACACCAGAGATGGCCCATAGTATACCAGTGATGAGCTATAGTACATCAGTGATGATCTATAGTACATCAGTGATGATCCATAGTACACCAGTGATGATCCATAGTACATCAGTGATGGCCCATAGTACACCAGTGATGATCCATAGTACACCAGTGATGATCCATAGTACTTCAGTGAGGGCCCATAGTACACCAGTGATGATCCATAGTACATCAGTGATGGCTCATAGTACATCAGTGATGATCCATAATACATCAGTGATGATCCATAGTACACCAGTGATGGCCCATAGTACTTCAGTGATGATCTATAGTACATCAGTGATGATCCACAGTACATCAGTGATGATCCACAGTACATCAGTGATGATCCATGGTACATCAGTGATGATCCATAGTACATCAGTGATGATCCTCAGTACATCAGTGATGATCCACAGTACATCAGTGATGATCCACAGTACATCAGTGATGATCCACAGTACATCAGTGATGATCCACAGGACATCAGGGATGGTCCACAGTACATCAGTGATGATCCATAGTACACCAGTCATGATCCATAGTACATCAGTGATGATCCATAGTACATCAGTGATGATCCATAGTACACCAGTGATGGCCCATAGTACACCAGTGATGATCCATAGTACCCCAGTGATGGCCCATAGTACTTCAGTGATGATCTATAGTACATCAGTGATGATCCACAGTACATCAGTGATGATCCACAATACATCAGGGATGGTCCACAGTATATCAGTGATGATCCATAGTACATCAGTGATGGCCCACAGTACATCAGTGATGATCCACAGTATATCAGTGATGATCCATAGTACACCAGTGATGGTCCATAGTACACCAGTGATGGTCCATAGTACATCAGTGATGATCCACAGTACATCAGGGATGGTCCACAGTACATCAGTGATGATCCATAGTACACCAGTGATGGCCCAAAGCACATCAGTGATGGTCCATAGTACACCAGGGATGATCCATAGTAATCCAGTGATGATCCATAGTACACCAGTGATGGCCCATAGTACACCAGTGATGGCCCATAGTACATCAGTGATGATCCACAGTACATCAGTGATGATCTATAGTACATCAGGGATGGTCCACAGTACATCAGTGATGATCCATAGTACACCAGTGATGATCCATAGTACATCAGTGATGATCCATAATACACCTGTGATGGCCCACAGTACACCTGTGATGGCCCACAGTACATCAGTGATGATCCACAGTACATCAGGGATGATCCACAGTATATCAGGGATGGTCCACAGTATATCAGTGATGATCCATAGTACACCAGTGATGATCCATAGTACACCAGGGATGATCCATAGTACACCAGTAATGATCCATAGTACACCAGTGATGATCCATAGTACATCAGTGATGGTCCATAGTACACCAGTGAAGATCCATAGTACACCAGTGATGGCCCATAGTACACCAGTGATGGCCCATAGTACACCAGTGATGATCCATAGTACACCAGTGATGGCCCGTATTACACCAGTGATGTCCCATAGTACATCAGTGATGATCCACAGTACATCAGTGATGATCCATAGTACACCAGGGATGGCCCATAGTACATCAGTGATGGCTCATAGTACATCAGTGATGATCCATAGTACATCAGTGGTGATCCATAGTACACCAGTGATGATCCATAGTACATCAGTGATGGCTCATAGTACATCAGTGATGATCCATAGTACACCAGTGATGTCCATAGTACATCAGTGATGGCTCATAGTACATCAGTGATGATCCATAATACATCAGTGATGATCCATAGTACATCAGTGATGATCCATAGTACATCAGTGATGATCCATAGTACACCAGAGATGGCCCATAGTATACCAGTGATGAGCTATAGTACATCAGTGATGATCTATAGTACATCAGTGATGATCCATAGTACACCAGTGATGATCCATAGTACATCAGTGATGGCCCATAGTACACCAGTGATGATCCATAGTACACCAGTGATGATCCATAGTACTTCAGTGAGGGCCCATAGTACACCAGTGATGATCCATAGTACATCAGTGATGGCTCATAGTACATCAGTGATGATCCATAATACATCAGTGATGATCCATAGTACACCAGTGATGGCCCATAGTACTTCAGTGATGATCTATAGTACATCAGTGATGATCCACAGTACATCAGTGATGATCCACAGTACATCAGTGATGATCCATGGTACATCAGTGATGATCCATAGTACATCAGTGATGATCCTCAGTACATCAGTGATGATCCACAGTACATCAGTGATGATCCACAGTACATCAGTGATGATCCACAGTACATCAGTGATGATCCACAGGACATCAGGGATGGTCCACAGTACATCAGTGATGATCCATAGTACACCAGTCATGATCCATAGTACATCAGTGATGATCCATAGTACATCAGTGATGATCCATAGTACACCAGTGATGGCCCATAGTACACCAGTGATGATCCATAGTACCCCAGTGATGGCCCATAGTACTTCAGTGATGATCTATAGTACATCAGTGATGATCCACAGTACATCAGTGATGATCCACAATACATCAGGGATGGTCCACAGTATATCAGTGATGATCCATAGTACATCAGTGATGGCCCACAGTACATCAGTGATGATCCACAGTATATCAGTGATGATCCATAGTACACCAGTGATGGTCCATAGTACACCAGTGATGGTCCATAGTACATCAGTGATGATCCACAGTACATCAGGGATGGTCCACAGTACATCAGTGATGATCCATAGTACACCAGTGATGGCCCAAAGCACATCAGTGATGGTCCATAGTACACCAGGGATGATCCATAGTAATCCAGTGATGATCCATAGTACACCAGTGATGGCCCATAGTACACCAGTGATGGCCCATAGTACATCAGTGATGATCCACAGTACATCAGTGATGATCTATAGTACATCAGGGATGGTCCACAGTACATCAGTGATGATCCATAGTACACCAGTGATGATCCATAGTACATCAGTGATGATCCATAATACACCTGTGATGGCCCACAGTACACCTGTGATGGCCCACAGTACATCAGTGATGATCCACAGTACATCAGGGATGATCCACAGTATATCAGGGATGGTCCACAGTATATCAGTGATGATCCATAGTACACCAGTGATGATCCATAGTACACCAGGGATGATCCATAGTACACCAGTAATGATCCATAGTACACCAGTGATGATCCATAGTACATCAGTGATGGTCCATAGTACACCAGTGAAGATCCATAGTACACCAGTGATGGCCCATAGTACACCAGTGATGGCCCATAGTACACCAGTGATGATCCATAGTACACCAGTGATGGCCCGTATTACACCAGTGATGTCCCATAGTACATCAGTGATGATCCACAGTACATCAGTGATGATCCATAGTACACCAGGGATGGCCCATAGTACATCAGTGATGGCTCATAGTACATCAGTGATGATCCATAGTACATCAGTGGTGATCCATAGTACACCAGTGATGATCCATAGTACATCAGTGATGGCTCATAGTACATCAGTGATGATCCATAGTACACCAGTGATGTCCATAGTACATCAGTGATGGCTCATAGTACATCAGTGATGATCCATAATACATCAGTGATGATCCATAGTACATCAGTGATGATCCATAGTACATCAGTGATGATCCATAGTACACCAGTCATGGCCCATAGTACTACAGTGATGATCTATAGTACATCAGTGATGATCCACAGTACATCAGTGATGATCCACAGTACATCAGTGATGATCCAAGCTACATCAGTGATGATCCATAGTACATCAGTGATGATCCTCAGTACATCAGTGATGATCCACAGTACATCAGTGATGATCCACAGTACATCAGTGATGATCCACAGTACATCAGGGATGGTCCACAGTACATCAGTGATGATCCATAGTACACCAGTCATGATCCATAGTACATCAGTGATGATCCATAGTACATCAGTGATGATCCATAGTACACCAGTGATGATCCATAGTACACCAGTGATGGCCCATAGTACTTCAGTGATGATTTATAGTACATCACTGATGATCCACAGTACATCAGTGATGATCCACAATACATCAGGGATGGTCCACAGTATATCAGTGATGATCCATAGTACATCAGTGATGGCCCACAGTACATCAGTGATGATCCACAGTACATCAGTGATGATCCATAGTACACCAGTGATGGCCCATAGTACATCAGTGATGGTCCATAGTACATCAGTGATGATCCATAGTACATCAGTGATGATCCATAGTACATCAGTGATGATCCATAGTACACCAGTGATGGCCCATAGTACATCAGTAATGATCTATAGTACATCAGTGATGATCCACAGTACATCAGTGATGATCCACAGTACATCAGTTATGATCCACAGTACATCAGTGATGATCCACAGTACATCAGTGATGATCCACAGTACATCAGTGATGATCCACAATACTTCAGTGATGATCCACAGTACATCAGTGATGATCCACAGTACATCAGGGATGGTCCACAGTATATCAGTGATGATCCATAGTACATCAGTGATGGCCCATAGTACATCAGTGATGATCCATAGTACACCAGTGATGATCCATAGTACACCAGTGATGTTCCATAGTACACCAGGGATGATCCACAGTACATCAGTGATGATCCACAGTACATCAGTGGTGGTCCACAGTACATCAGTGATGGTCC
Source organism: Rana muscosa (assembly GCA_029206835.1). NCBI lineage: Eukaryota > Metazoa > Chordata > Amphibia > Anura > Ranidae > Rana > Rana muscosa. The sequence goes on along the minus strand of JARGYO010002340.1, from coordinate 1,189,864 downwards.
ATAGTACACCAGTGATGATCCATAGTACACCAGTGATGATCCATAGTACACCAGTGATGGCCCATAGTACATCAGTGATGATCCATAGTACATCAGTGATGATCCACAGTACATCAGTGATGATCCACAGTACATCAGGGATGGTCCATAGTACATCAGTGATGATCCATAGTACACCAGTGATGATCCATAGTACACCAGTGATGGCCCATAGTACATCAGTGATGAACTATAGTACATCAGTGATGATCCATAGTACACCAGTGATGGCCCATAGTACATCAGTGATGAACTATAGTATATCAGTGATGATCCACAGTACATCAGTGATGATCCACAGTACATCAGGGATGGTCCATAGTACACCAGTGATGATCCACAGTACACCAGTGATGATCCATAGTACACCAGTGATGGTCCATAGTACATCATTGATGATCTATAGTAGATCAGTGATGGTCCATAGTACATCAGTGATGATCTATATACATAGTACACCAGTGATGATCTATAGTACATCAGTGATGATCTACAGTACATCAGTTATGATCCACAGTACATTAGTGATGATCCACAGTACATCAGTGATGATCCACAGTACATCAGTGATGATCCACAATACTTCAGTGATGATCCACAGTACATCAGGGATGGTCCACAGTACATCAGTGATGGTCCACAGTATATCAGTGATGATCCATAGTACATCAGTAATGGTCCATAGTACATCAGTGATGGTCCATAGTACACCAGTGATGATCCATAGTACACCAGTGATGGCCCATAGTACACCAGTGATGGCCCATAGTACATCAGTGATGATCCATAGTACACCAGTGATGATCCACAGTACATCAGTGATGATCCACAGTACATCAGGGATGGTCCATAGTACATCAGTGATGATCCATAGTACACCAGTGATGATCCATAGTACACCAGTGATGGCCCATAGTACATCAGTGATGAACTATAGTACATCAGAGATGATCCACAGTACATCAGGGATGGTCCATAATACATCAGTGATGATCCATAGTACACCAGTGATGATCCATAGTACACCAGTGTTGGCCCATAGTACATCAGTGATGAACTATAGTACATCAGTGATGATCCACAGTACATCAGTGATGATCCATAGTACATCAGTGATGATCCACAGTACATCAGTGATGATCCACAGTACATCAGGGATGGTCCATAGTACATCAGTGATGATCCATAGTACACCAGTGATGATCCATAGTACACCAGTGATGGCCCATAGTACATCAGTGATGAACTATAGTACATCAGTGATGATCCACAGTACATCAGTGATGATCCACAGTACATCAGGGATGGTCCATAGTACACCAGTGATGATCCACAGTACACCAGTGATGATCCATAGTACACCAGTGATGGTCCATAGTACATCAGTGATGATCTATAGTACATCAGTGATGGTCCATAGTACATCAGTGATGATCTATAGTACATCAGTGATGATCCACAGTACATGAGTTATGATACACAGTACATCAGTGATGATCCACAGTACATCAGTGATGATCCACAGTACATCAGTGATGATCCACAATACTTCAGTGATGATCCACAGTACATCAGTGATGATCCACAGTACATCAGGGATGGTCCACAGTATATCAGTGATGATCCATAGTACATCAGTGATGATCCATAGTACACCAGTGATGGCCCATAGTACACCAGTGATGGCCCATAGTACATCAGTGATGATCCATAGTACATTAGTGATGATCCACAGTACATCAGTGATGATCCACAGTACATCAGGGATGGTCCACAGTACATCAGTGATGATCCATAGTACACCAGTGATGATCCATAGTACACCAGTGATGATCCATAGTACACCAGTGATGGCCCATAGTACATCAGTGATGAACTATAGTACATCAGTGATGATCCACAGTACATCAGTGATGATCCATAGTACACCAGTGATGGCCCATAGTACACCAGTGATGATCCATAGTACACCGGTTATGGCCCATAGTACATCAGTGATGAACTATAGTACATCAGTGATGATCCACAGTACATCAGTGATGATCCACAGTACATCAGGGATGGTCCATAGTACATCAGTGATGATCCATAGTACACCAGTGATGATCCATAGTACACCAGTGATGGCCCATAGTACATCAGTGATGAACTATAGTACATCAGTGATGATCCACAGTACATCAGTGATGATCCACAGTACATCAGGGATGGTCCATAGTACACCAGTGATGATCCACAGTACACCAGTGATGATCCATAGTACACCAGTGATGGTCCATAGTACATCAGTGATGATCTATAGTACACCAGTGATGGTCCATAGTCCATCAGTGATGATCTATAGTACATCAGTGATAAACTATAGTACATCAGTGATGATCTATAGTACATCAGTGATGATCCATAGTACACCAGTGATGATCCATAGTACACCAGTGATGGCCCATAGTACATCAGTGATGAACTATAGTACATCAGTGATGATCCACAGTACATAAGGGATCGTCCATAGTACATCAGTGATGATCCATAGTACACCAGTGATGATCCATAGTACACCAGTGATGGCCCATAGTACATCAGTGATGATCTATAGTACACCAGTGATGGTCCATAGTACATCAGTGATGATTTATAGTACATCAGTGATAAACTATAGTACATCAGTGATGATCTATAGTACATCAGTGATGATCCATAGTACACCAGTGATGATCCATAGTACACCAGTGATGGCCCATAGTACATCAGTGATGAACTATAGTACATCAGTGATGATCCACAGTACATAAGGGATCGTCCATAGTACATCAGTGATGATCCACAGTACATCAGGGATGGTCCATAGTACATCAGTGATGATCCATAGTACACCAGTGATGATCCATAGTACACCAGTGATGGCCCATAGTACATCAGTGATGAACTATAGTACATCAGTGATGATCCACAGTACATCAGTGATGATCCATAGTACATCAGTGATGATCCACAGTACATCAGTGATGATCCACAGTACATCAGGGATGGTCCATAGTACATCAGTGATGATCCATAGTACACCAGTGATGATCCATAGTACACCAGTGATGGCCCATAGTACATCAGTGATGAACTATAGTACATCAGTGATGATCCACAGTACATCAGTGATGATCCACAGTACATCAGGGATGGTCCATAGTACACCAGTGATGATCCACAGTACACCAGTGATGATCCATAGTACACCAGTGATGGTCCATAGTACATCAGGGATGGTCCATAGTACATCAGTGATGATCCATAGTACACCAGTGATGATCCATAGTACACCAGTGATGGCCCATACTACATCAGTGATGAACTATAGTACATCAGTGATGATCCACAGTACATCAGTGATGATCCACAGTACATCAGGGATGGTCCATAGTACACCAGTGATGATCCACAGTACACCAGTGATGATCCATAGTACACCAGTGATGGTCCATAGTACATCAGTGATAATCTATAGTACATCAGTGATGGTCCATAGTACATCAGTGATGATCTATAGTACATCAGTGATGATCTATAGTACATCAGTGATGATCCACAGTACATCAGTTATGATACACAGTACATCATTGATGATCCACAGTACATCAGTGATGATCCACAATACTTCAGTGATGATCCACAGTACATCAGTGATGATCCACAATACATCAGGGATGGTCCACAGTATATCAGTGATGATCCATAGTACATCAGTGATGGTCCATAGTACATCAGTGATGGTCCATAGTACACCAGTGATGATCCATAGTACACCAGTGATGGCCCATAGTACACCAGTGATGGCCCATAGTACATCAGTGATGAACTATAGTACATCAGTGATGATCCACAGTACATCAGGGATGGTCCATAGTACATCAGTGATGATCCATAGTACACCAGTGATGATCCATAGTACACCAGTGATGGCCCATAGTACATCAGTGATGAACTATAGTACATCAGTGATGATCTACAGTACATCAGTGATGATCCATAGTACATCAGTGATGATCCACAGTACATCAGGGATGGTCCATAGTACATCAGTGATGATCCATAGTACACCAGTGATGATCCATAGTACACCAGTGATGGCCCATAGTACATCAGTGATGAACTATAGTACATCAGTGATGATCCACAGTACATCAGTGATGATCCACAGTACATCAGGGATGGTCCATAGTACACCAGTGATGATCCACAGTACACCAGTGATGATCCATAGTACACCAGTGATGGTCCATAGTACATCAGTGATGATCTATAGTACATCAGTGATGGTCCATAGTACATCAGTGATGAGCTATAGTACATCAGTGATGATCTATAGTACATCAGTGATGATCCATAGTACACCAGTGATGATCCATAGTACACCAGTGATGGCCCATAGTACATCAGTGATGATCCATAGTACACCAGTGATGATCCATAGTACACCAGTGATGGCCCATAGTACATCAGTGATGAACTATAGTACATCAGTGATGATCCACAGTACATCAGTGATGATCCATAGTACATCAGTGATGATCCACAGTACATCAGTGATGATCCACAGTACATCAGGGATGGTCCATAGTTCATCAGTGATGATCCATAGTACACCAGTGATGATCCACAGTACACCAGTGATGGCCCACAGTATATCAGTGATGAACTATAGTACATCAGTGATGATCCACAGTACATCAGTGATGATCCACAGTACATCAGGGATGGTCCATAGTACACCAGTGATGATCCACAGTACACCAGTGATGATCCATAGTACACCAGTGATGGTCCATAGTACATCAGTGATGATCTATAGTACATCAGTGATGGTCCATAGTACATCAGTGATGATCTATAGTACATCAGTGATGATCTATAGTACATCAGTGATGATCTATAGTACATCAGTGATGATCCATAGTACATCAGTGATGATCCACAGTACATCAGTGATGGTCCACAGTACATCAGGGATGGTCCACAGTACATCGGTGATGATCCATAGTACACCAGTGATGGCCCATAGTACATCAGTGATGTCCATAGTACATCAGTGATGATCCATAGTACATCAGTGATGATCCATAGTACACCAGTGATGGCCCATAGTACATCAGTGATGATCCATAGTACATCAGTGATGATCCACAGTACATCAGTGATGATCCACAGTACATCAGGGATGGTCCATAGTACATCAGTGATGATCCATAGTACACCAGTGATGATCCATAGTACACCAGTGATGGCCCATAGTACATCAGTGATGAACTATAGTACATCAGTGATGATCCACAGTACATCAGTGATGATCCACAGTACATCAGGGATGGTCCATAGTACACCAGTGATGATCCACAGTACATCAGTTATGATCCACAGTACATCAGTGATGATCCACAGTACATCAGTGATGATCCACAATACTTCAGTGATGATCCACAGTACATCAGTGATGATCCACAGTACATCAGTGATGATCCACAATACTTCAGTGATGATCCACAGTACATCAGGGATGGTCCACAGTACATCAGTGATGGTCCACAGTATATCAGTGATGATCCATAGTACATCAGTGATGGTCCATAGTACATCAGTGATGGTCCATAGTACACCAGTGATGATCCATAGTACACCAGTGATGGCCCATAGTACACCAGTGATGGCCCATAGTACATCAGTGATGATCCATAGTACATCAGTGATGATCCACAGTACATCAGTGATGATCCACAGTACATCAGGGATGGTCCATAGTCCATCAGTGATGATCCATAGTACACCAGTGATGATCCATAGTACACCAGTGATGGCCCATAGTACATCAGTGATGAACTATAGTACATCAGAGATGATCCACAGTACATCAGGGATGGTCCATAGTACATCAGTCATGATCCATAGTACACCAGTGATGATCCATAGTACACCAGTGATGGCCCATAGTACATCAGTGATGAACTATAGTACATCAGTGATGATCCACAGTACATCAGTGATGATCCATAGTACATCAGTGATGATCCACAGTACATCAGGGATGGTCCATAGTACATCAGTGATGATCCATAGTACACCAGTGATGATCCATAGTACACCAGTGATGGCCCATAGTACATCAGTGATGAACTATAGTACATCAGTGATGATCCACAGTACATCAGTGATGATCCACAGTACATCAGGGATGGTCCATAGTACACCAGTGATGATCCACAGTACACCAGTGATGGTCCATAGTACATCAGTGATGATCTATAGTACATCAGTGATGATATATAGTACATCAGTGATGATCCACAGTACATCAGTGATGATACACAGTACATCAGTGATGATCCACAGTACATCAGTGATGATCCACAATACTTCAGTGATGATCCACAGTACATCAGTGATGATCCACAGTACATCAGGGATGGTCCACAGTATATCAGTGATGATCCACAGTACATCAGTGATGGTCCATAGTACATCAGTGATGGTCCATAGTACACCAGTGATGATCCATAGTACACCAGTGATGGCCCATAGTACACCAGTGATGGCCCATAGTACATCAGTGATGATCCATAGTACATCAGTGATGATCCACAGTACATCAGTGATGATCCACAGTACATCAGGGATGGTCCATAGTACATCAGGGATGATCCATAGTACACCCTTGATGATCCATAGTACACCAGTGATGGCCCATAGTACATCAGTGATGAACTATAGTACATCAGTGATGATCCACAGTACATCAGGGATGGTCCATAGTACATCAGTGATGATCCATAGTACACCAGTGATGATCCATAGTACACCAGTGATGGCCCATAGTACATCAGTGATGAACTATAGTACATCAGTGATGATCCACAGTACATCAGTGATGATCCATAGTACATCAGTGATGATCCACAGTACATCAGTGATGATCCACAGTACATCAGGGATGGTCCATAGTACATCAGTGATGATCCATAGTACACCAGTGATGATCCATAGTACACCAGTGATGGCCCATAGTACATCAGTGATGAACTATAGTACATCAGTGATGATCCACAGTACATCAGTGATGATCCACAGTACATCAGGGATGGTCCATAGTACACCAGTGATGATCCACAGTACACCAGTGATGATCCATAGTACACCAGTGATGGTCCATAGTACATCAGTGATGATCTATAGTACATCAGTGATGGTCCATAGTACATCAGTGATGAGCTATAGTACATCAGTGATGATCTATAGTACATCAGTGATGATCCATAGTACACCAGTGATGATCCATAGTACACCAGTGATGGCCCATAGTACATCAGTGATGAACTATAGTACATCAGTGATGATCCACAGTACATCAGGGATGGTCCATAGTACATCAGTGATGATCCATAGTACATCAGTGATGATCCATAGTACACCAGTGATGGCCCATAGTACATCAGTGATGAACTATAGTACATCAGTGATGATCCACAGTACATCAGTGATGATCCATAGTACATCAGTGATGATCCACAGTACATCAGTGATGATCCACAGTACATCAGGGATGGTCCATAGTACATCAGTGATGATCCATAGTACACCAGTGATGATCCATAGTACACCAGTGATGGCCCATAGTACATCAGTGATGAACTATAGTACATCAGTGATGATCCACAGTACATCAGTGATGATCAACAGTACATCAGGGATGGTCCATAGTACATCAGTGATGATCTATAGTACATCAGTGATGGTCCATAGTACATCAGTGATGAGCTATAGTACATCAGTGATGATCTATAGTACATCAGTGATGATCCATAGTACACCAGTGATGATCCACAGTACATCAGTGATGATCCATAGTACATCAGTGATGATCCACAGTACATCAGTGATGATCCACAGTACATCAGGGATGGTCCATAGTACATCAGTGATGATCCATAGTACACCAGTGATGATCCATAGTACACCAGTGATGGCCCACAGTATATCAGTGATGAACTATAGTACATCAGTGATGATCCACAGTACATCAGGGATGGTCCATAGTACACCAGTGATGATCCACAGTACACCAGTGATGATCCATAGTACACCAGTGATGGTCCATTGTACATCAGTGATGATCTATAGTACATCAGTGATGGTCCATAGTACATCAGTGATGATCTATAGTACATCAGTGATGATCTATAGTACATCAGTGATGATCCACAGTACATCAGTGATGGTCCACAGTACATCAGGGATGGTCCACAGTACATCAGGGATGGTCCACAGTACATCAGTGATGATCCATAGTACACCAGTGATGGCCCATAGTACATCAGTGATGGTCCATAGTACATCAGTGATGATCCATAGTACATCAGTGATGATCCATAGTACACCAGTGATGGCCCATAGTACATCAGTGATGATCCATAGTACATCAGTGATGATCCACAGTACATCAGTGATGATCCACAGTACATCAGGGATGGTCCATAGTACATCAGTGATGATCCATAGTACACCAGTGATGATCCATAGTACACCAGTGATGGCCCATAGTACATCAGTGATGAACTATAATACATCAGTGATGATCCACAGTACATCAGTGATGATCCACAGTACATCAGGGATGGTCCATAGTACACCAGTGATGATCCACAGTACATCAGTTATGATCCACAGTACATCAGTGATGATCCACAGTACATCAGTGATGATCCACAATACTTCAGTGATGATCCACAGTACATCAGTGATGATCCACAGTACATCAGTGATGATCCACAATACTTCAGTGATGATCCACAGTACATCAGGGATGGTCCACAGTACATCACTGATGGTCCACAGTATATCAGTGATGATCCATAGTACATCAGTGATGGTCCATAGTACATCAGTGATGGTCCATAGTACACCAGTGATGATCCATAGTACACCAGTGATGGCCCATAGTACACCAGTGATGGCCCATAGTACATCAGTGATGATCCATAGTACATCAGTGATGATCCACAGTACATCAGTGATGATCCACAGTACATCAGGGATGGTCCATAGTACATCAGTGATGATCCATAGTACACCAGTGATGATCCATAGTATACCAGTGATGGCCCATAGTACATCAGTGATGAACTATAGTACATCAGAGATGATCCACAGTACATCAGGGATGGTACATAGTACATCAGTCATGATCCATAGTACACCAGTGATGATCCATAGTACACCAGTGATGGCCCATAGTACATCAGTGATGAACTATAGTACATCAGTGATGATCCACAGTACATCAGTGATGATCCATAGTACATCAGTGATGATCCACAGTACATCAGGGATGGTCCATAGTACATCAGTGATGATCCATAGTACACCAGTGATGATCCATAGTACACCAGTGATGGCCCATAGTACATCAGTGATGAACTATAGTACATCAGTGATGATCCACAGTACATCAGTGATGATCCACAGTACATCAGGGATGGTCCATAGTACACCAGTGATGATCCACAGTACACCAGTGATGGTCCATAGTACATAAGTGATGATCTATAGTACATCAGTGATGATCCACAGTACATCAGTGATGATACACAGTACATCAGTGATGATCCACAGTACATCAGTGATGATCCACAATACTTCAGTGATGATCCACAGTACATTAGTGATGATCCACAGTACATCAGGGATGGTCCACAGTATATCAGTGATGATCCACAGTACATCAGTGATGGTCCATAGTACATCAGTGATGGTCCATAGTACACCAGTGATGATTCATAGTACACCAGTGATGGCCCATAGTACACCAGTGATGGCTCATAGTACATCAGTGATGATCCATAGTACATCAGTGATGATCCACAGTACATCAGTGATGATCCACAGTACATCAGGGATGGTCCATAGTACATCAGGGATGATCCATAGTACACCAGTGATGATCCATAGTACACCAGTGATGGCCCATAGTACATCAGTGATGAACTATAGTACATCAGTGATGATCCACAGTACATCAGGGATGGTCCATAGTACATCAGTGATGATCCATAATACACCAGTGATGATCCATAGTACACCAGTGATGGCCCATAGTACATCAGTGATGAACTATAGTACATCAGTGATGATCCACAGTACATCAGTGATGATCCATAGTACATCAGTGATGATCCACAGTACATCAGTGATGATCCACAGTACATCAGGGATGATCCATAGTACATCAGTGATGATCCATAGTACACCAGTGATGATCCATAGTACACCAGTGATGGCCCATAGTACATCAGTGATGAACTATAGTACATCAGTGATGATCCACAGTACATCAGTGATGATCCACAGTACATCAGGGATGGTCCATAGTACACAAGTGATGATCCACAGTACACCAGTGATGATCCATAGTACACCAGTGATGGTCCATAGTACATCAGTGATGATCTATAGTACATCAGTGATGGTCCATAGTACATCAGTGATGAGCTATAGTACATCAGTGATGATCTATAGTACATCAGTGATGATCTATAGTACATCAGTGATGATCCATAGTACACCAGTGATGATCCATAGTACACCAGTGATGGCCCATAGTACATCAGTGATGAACTATAGTACATCAGTGATGATCCACAGTACATCAGGGATGGTCCATAGTACATCAGTGATGATCCATAGTACATCAGTGATGATCCATAGTACACCAGTGATGGCCCATAGTACATCAGTGATGAACTATAGTACATCAGTGATGATCCACAGTACATCAGTGATGATCCATAGTACATCAGTGATGATCCACAGTACATCAGTGATGATCCACAGTACATCAGGGATGGTCCATAGTACATCAGTGATGATCCATAGTACACCAGTGATGATCCATAGTACACCAGTGATGGCCCATAGTACATCAGTGATGAACTATAGTACATCAGTGATGATCCACAGTACATCAGTGATGATCCACAGTACATCAGGGATGGTCCATAGTACACCAGTGATGATCCACAGTACACCAGTGATGATCCATAGTACACCAGTGATGGTCCATAGTACATCAGTGATGATCCACAGTACATCAGTGATGGTCCACAGTACATCAGGGATGGTCCACAGTACATCGGTGATGATCCATAGTACACCAGTGATGGCCCATAGTACACCAGTGATGGTCCATAGTACATCAGTGATGATCCATAGTAGATCAGTGATGATCCATAGTACACCAGTGATGGCCCATAGTACACCAGTGATGGCCCATAGTACATCAGTGATGATCCACAGTACATCAGTGATGATCCATAGTACATCAGTGATGATCCACAGTACATCAGTGATGATCCACAGTACATCAGGGATGGTCCATAGTACATCAGTGATGATCCATAGTACACCAGTGATGATCCATAGTACACCAGTGATGGCCCATAGTACATCAGTGATGAACTATAGTACATCAGTGATGATCCACAGTACATCAGTGATGATCCACAGTACATCAGGGATGGTCCATAGTACACCAGTGATGATCCACAGTACACCAGTGATGATCCATAGTACACCAGTGATGGTCCATAGTACATCAGTGATGATCTATAGTACATCAGTGATGGTCCATAGTACATCAGTGATGATCTATAGTACATCAGTGATGATCTATAGTACATCAGTGATGATCCACAGTACATCAGTTATGATACACAGTACATCAGTGATGATCCACAGTACATCAGTGATGATCCACAATACTTCAGTGATGATCCACAGTACATCAGTGATGATCCACAGTACATCAGGGATGGTCCACAGTATATCAGTGATGATCCATAGTACATCAGTGATGGTCCATAGTACATCAGTGATGGTCCATAGTACACCAGTGATGATCCATAGTACACCAGTGATGATCCATAGTACACCAGTGATGGCCCATAGTACACCAGTGATGGCCCATAGTACATCAGTGATGATCCATAGTACATCAGTGATGATCCACAGTACATCAGTGATGATCCACAGTACATCAGGGATGGTCCATAGTACATCAGTGATGATCCATAGTACACCAGTGATGATCCATAGTACACCAGTGATGGCCCATAGTACATCAGTGATGAACTATAGTACATCAGTGATGATCCACAGTACATCAGTGATGATCCACAGTACATCAGGGATGGTCCATAGTACACCAGTGATGATCCACAGTACACCAGTGATGATCCATAGTACACCAGTGATGGTCCATAGTACATCAGGGATGGTCCATAGTACATCAGTGATGATCCATAGTACACCAGTGATGATCCATAGTACACCAGTGATGGCCCATAGTACATCAGTGATGAACTATAGTACATCAGTGATGATCCACAGTACATCAGTGATGATCCACAGTACATCAGGGATGGTCCATAGTACACCAGTGATGATCCACAGTACACCAGTGATGATCCACAGTACACCAGTGATGATCCATAGTACACCAGTGATGGTCCATAGTACATCAGTGATGATCTATAGTACATCAGTGATGGTCCATAGTACATCAGTGATGATCTATAGTACACCAGTGATGATCTATAGTACATCAGTGATGATCCACAGTACATCAGTTATGATACACAGTACATCAGTGATGATCCACAGTACATCAGTGATGATCCACAATACTTCAGTGATGATCCACAGTACATCAGTGATGATCCACAGTACATCAGGGATGGTCCACAGTATATCAGTGATGATCCATAGTACATCAGTGATGGTCCATAGTACATCAGTGATGGTCCATAGTACACCAGTGATGATCCATAGTACACCAGTGATGGCCCATAGTACATCAGTGATGATCCATAGTACATCAGTGATGATCCACAGTACATCAGTGATGATCCACAGTACATCAGGGATGGTCCATAGTACATCAGTGATGGTCCATAGTACATCAGTGATGATCCATAGTACACCAGTGATGGCCCATAGTACATCAGTGATGATCCACAGTACATCAGGGATGGTCCATAGTACATCAGTGATGATCCATAGTACACCAGTGATGATCCATAGTACACCAGTGATGGCCCATAGTACATCAGTGATGAACTATAGTACATCAGTGATGATCCACAGTACATCAGTGATGATCCATAGTACATCAGTGATGATCCACAGTACATCACTGATGATCCACAGTACATCAGGGATGGTCCATAGTACATCAGTGATGATCCATAGTACACCAGTGATGATCCATAGTACACCAGTGATGGCCCATAGTACATCAGTGATGAACTATAGTACATCAGTGATGATCCACAGTACATCAGTGATGATACACAGTACATCAGGGATGGTCCATAGTACACCAGTGATGATCCACAGTACACCAGTGATGATCCATAGTACACCAGTGATGGTCCATAGTACATCAGTGATGATCTATAGTACATCAGTGATGGTCCATAGTACATCAGTGATGAGCTATAGTACATCAGTGATGATCTATAGTACATCAGTGATGATCCATAGTACACCAGTGATGATCCATAGTACACCAGTGATGGCCCATAGTACATCAGTGATGAACTATAGTACATCAGTGATGGTCCATAGTAAATTAGTGATGGTCCATAGTACACCAGTGATGATCCATAGTACTCCAGTGATGGCCCATAGTACACCAGTGATGGCCCATAGTACATCAGTGATGATCTATAGTACATCAGTGATGATCCACAGTACATCAGGGATGGTCCATAGTACATCAGGGATGATCCATAGTACATCAGTGATGATCCAAAGTACATCAGTGATGATCCACAGTACATCAGTGATGATCCACAGTACATCAGGGATGGTCCACAGTACATCAGTGATGATCCATAGTACACCAGTCATGATCCATAGTACATCAGTGATGATCCATAGTACATCAGTGATGGCCCACAGTACATCAGGGATGATCCACAGTACATCAGTGATGATCCATAGTACACCAGTGATGGCCCATAGTACAACAGTGATGGCCCATAGTACATCAGTGATGATCCACAGTACATCAGTGATGATCTATAGTACATCAGTGATGATCTATAGTACATCAGTGATGATCCACAGTACACCAGTGATGATTCACAGTACATCAGGGATGGTCCATAGTACATCAGGGATGGTCCATAGTACATCAGTGATGATCCACAGTACATCAGGGATGGTCCACAGTACATCAGTGATGATCCATAGTACATCAGTGATGGCCCATAGTACATCAGTGATGATCCATATTACACCAGTGATGATCCATAGTACACCAGGGATGACCCACAGTACATCAGTGATGATCCACAGTAAATCAGTGATGGTCCATAGTAAATCAGTGATGGTCCATAGTACACCAGTGATGATCCATAGTTCACCAGTGATGGCCCATAGTACACCAGTGATGATCCATAGTACACCAGAGATGGCCCATAGTATACCAGTGATGTCCCATAGTACATCAGTGATGATCCACAGTACATCAGTGATGATCCATAGTACACCAGGGATGGCCCATAGTACATCAGTGATGGCTCATAGTACATCAGTGATGATCCATAGTACATCAGTGATGATCCATAGTACACCAGTGATGATCCATAGTACATCAGTGATGGCTCATAGTACATCAGTGATGATCCATAGTACATCAGTGATGATCCATAGTACACCAGTGATGATCCATAGTACATCAGTGATGGCTCATAGTACATCAGTGATGATCCATAATACATCAGTGATGATCCATAGTACACCAGTGATGGCCCATAGTACTTCAGTGATGATCTATAGTACATCAGTGATGATCCACAGTACATCAGTGATGATCCACAGTACATCAGTGATGATCCACGGTACATCAGTGATGATCCATAGTACATCAGTGATGATCCTCAGTACATCAATGATGATCCACAGTACATCAGTGATGATCCACAGTACATCAGTGATGATCCACAGTACATCAGTGATGATCCACAGGACATCAGGGATGGTCCACAGTACATCAGTGATGATCCATAGTAAACCAGTCATGATCCATAGTACATCAGTGATGATCCATAGTACATCAGTGATGATCCATAGTACACCAGTGATGGCCCATAGTACACCAGTGATGATCCATAGTATACCAGTGATGGCCCATAGTACTTCAGTGATGATCTATAGTACATCAGTGATGATCCACAGTACATCAGTGATGATCCACAATACATCAGGGATGGTCCACAGTATATCAGTGATGATCCATAGTACATCAGTGATGGCCCACAGTTCATCAGTGATGATCCACAGTACATCAGTGATGATCCATAGTACACCAGTGATGGTCCATAGTACACCAGTGATGGTCCATAGTACATCAGTGATGATCCATAGTACATCAGTGATGATCCACAGTACATCAGGGATGGTCCACAGTACATCAGTGATGATCCATAGTACACCAGTGATGGCCCAAAGCACATCAGTGATGGTCCATAGTACACCAGGGATGATCCATTGTAATCCAGTGATGATCCATAGTACACCAGTGATGGCCCATAGTACACCAGTGATGGCCCATAGTACATCAGTGATGGTCCACAGTACATCAGTGATGATCTATAGTACATCAGGGATGGTCCACAGTACATCAGTGATGATCCATAGTACACCAGTGATGATCCATAGTACATCAGTGATGCTCCATAGTACACCTGTGATGGCCCACAGTACACCTGTGATGGCCCACAGTAGATCAGTGATGATCCACAGTACATCAGGGATGATCCACAGTATATCAGGGATGGTCCACAGTATATCAGTGATGAGCCATAGTACATCAGTGATGGTCCATAGTACACCAGTGATGATCTATAGTACACCAGTGATGGCCCATAGTACACCAGTGATGGCCCATAGTGCACCAGTGATGATCCATAGTACACCAGTGATGGCCCATAGTACACCAGTGATGTCCCATAGTACATCAGTGATGATCCACAGTACATCAGTGATGATCCATAGTACACCAGGGATGGCCCATAGTACATCAGTGATGGCTCATAGTACATCAGTGATGATCCATAGTACATCAGTGATGATCCATAGTACACCAGTGATGATCCATAGTACATCAGTGATGATCCATAGTACATCAGTGATGGCTCTTAGTACATCAGTGATGATCCATAGTACACCAGTGATGATCCATAGTACATCAGTGATGGCTCATAGTACATCAGTGATGATCCATAATACATCAGTGATGATCCATAGTACATCAGTGATGATCCATAGTACACCAGTCATGGCCCATAGTACTACAGTGATGATCTATAGTACATCAGTGATGATCCACAGTACATCAGTGATGATCCACAGTACATCAGTGATGATCCAAGGTACATCAGTGATGATCCATAGTACATCAGTGATGATCCTCAGTACATCAGTGATGATCCACAGTACATCAGTGATGATCCACAGTACATCAGTGATGATCCACAGTACATCAGGGATGGTCCACAGTACATCAGTGATGATCCATAGTACACCAGTGATGATCCATAGTACATCAGTGATGATCCATAGTACATCAGTGATGATCCATAGTACACCAGTGATGATCCATAGTACACCAGTGATGGCCCATAGTACTTCAGTGATAATTAATAGTACATCAGTGATGATCCACAGTACATCAGTGATGATCCACAATACATCAGGGATGGTCCACAGTATATCAGTGATGATCTATAGTACATCAGTGATGGCCCACAGTACATCAGTGATGATCCATAGAACATCAGTGATGATCCATAGTACACCAGTGATGGCCCATAGTACATCAGTGTTGGTCCATAGTACATCAGTGACGATCCATAGTACATCAGTGATGATCCATAGTACACCAGTAATGATCCACAGTACATCAGTTATGATCCACAGTACATCAGTGATGATCCACAGTACATCAGTGATGATCCACAATACTTCAGTGATGATCCACAGTACATCAGTGATGATCCACAGTACATCAGGGATGGTCCACAGTATATCAGTGATGATCCATAGTACATCAGTGATGGCCCATAGTACATCAGTGATGATCCATAGTACACCAGTGATGATCCATAGTACACCAGTAATGTTCCATAGTACACCAGGGATGATCCACAGTACATCAGTGATGATCCACAGTACATCAGTGGTGGTCCACAGTACATCAGTGATGGTCCATAGTACACCAGTGATGATCCATAGTACACCAGTGATGATCCATAGTACACCAGTGATGGCCCGTAGTACACCAGTGATGGCCCATAGTACATCAGTGATGATCCATAGTACATCAATGATGATCCACAGTACATCAGTGATGATCCACAGTACATCAGGGATGGTCCATAGTACATCAGTGATGATCCATAGTACACCAGTGATGATCCATAGTACACCAGTGATGATCCATAGTACACCAGTGATAGCCCATAGTACATCAGTGATGAACTATTGTACATCAGTGATGATCCACAGTACATCAGGGATGGTCCATAGTACATCAGTGATGATCCATAGTACACCAGTGATAATCCATAGTACACCAGTGATGGCCCATAGTACATCAGTGATGAACTATAGTACATCAGTGATGATCCACAGTACATCAGTGATGATCCACAGTACATCAGGGATGGTCCATAGTACACCAGTGATGATCCACAGTACACCAGTGATGATCCATAGTACACCAGTGATGGTCCATAGTACATCAGTGATGATCTATAGTACATCAGTGATGGTCCATAGTACATCAGTGATGATCTATATACATAGTACACCAGTGATGATCTATAGTACATCAGTGATGATCTACAGTACATCAGTTATGATCCACAGTACATTAGTGATGATCCACAGTACATCAGTGATGATCCACAATACTTCAGTGATGATCCACAGTACATCAGTGATGATCCACAGTACATCAGGGATGGTCCACAGTATATCAGTGATGATCCATAGTACATCAGTGATGGTCCATAGTACATCAGTGATGGTCCATAGTACACCAGTGATGATCCATAGTACACCAGTGATGATCCATAGTACACCAGTGATGGCCCATAGTACACCAGTGATGATCCATAGTACACCAGTGATGGCCCATAGTACATCAGTGATGAACTATAGTACATCAGTGATGATCCACAGTACATCAGGGATGGTCCATAGTACATCAGTGATGATCCATAGTACACCAGTGATGATCCATAGTACACCAGTGATGGCCCATAGTACATCAGTGATGAACAATAGTACATCAGTGATGATCCACAGTACATCTGTGATGATCCATAGTACATCAGTGATGATCCACAGTACATCAGTGATGATCCACAGTACATCAGGGATGGTCCATAGTACATCAGTGATGATCCATAGTACACCAGTGATGATCCATAGTACACCAGTGATGGCCCATAGTACATCAGTGATGAACTATAGTACATCAGTGATGATCCACAGTACATCAGTGATGATCCACAGTACATCAGGGATGGTCCATAGTACACCAGTGATGATCCACAGTACACCAGTGATGATCCATAGTACACCAGTGATGGTCCATAGTACATCAGTGATGATCTATAGTACATCAGTGATGGTCCATAGTACATCAGTGATGATCTATAGTACATCAGTGATGATCCACAGTACATCAGTTATGATACACAGTACATCAGTGATGATCCACAGTACATCAGTGGTGATCCACAATACTTCAGTGATGATCCACAGTACATCAGTGATGATCCACAGTACATCAGGGATGGTCCACAGTATATCAGTGATGATCCATAGTACATCAGTGATGGTCCATAGTACACCAGTGATGATCTATAGTACACCAGTGATGGCCCATAGTACACCAGTGATGGCCCATAGTACATCAGTGATGATCCATAGTACATCAGTGATGATCCACAGTACATCAGTGATGATCCACAGTACATCAGGGATGGTCCATAGTACATCAGTGATGATCCATAGTACACCAGTGATGATCCATAGTACACCAGTGATGGCCCATAGTACACCAGTGATGGCCCATAGTACATCAGTGATGATCCACAGTACATCAGTGATGATCTATAGTACATCAGTGATGATCCACAGTACACCAGTGATGATTCACAGTACATCAGGGATGGTCCATAGTACATCAGGGATGGTCCATAGTACATCAGTGATGATCCACAGTACATCAGGGATGGTCCACAGTACATCAGTGATGATCCATAGTACATCAGTGATGGCCCATAGTACATCAGTGATGATCCATATTACACCAGTGATGATCCATAGTACACCAGGGATGACCCACAGTACATCAGTGATGATCCACAGTACATCAGTGATGGTCCATAGTAAATCAGTGATGGTCCATAGTACACCAGTGATGATCCATAGTTCACCAGTGATGGCCCATAGTACACCAGTGATGATCCATAGTACACCAGAGATGGCCCATAGTATACCAGTGATGTCCCATAGTACATCAGTGATGATCCACAGTACATCAGTGATGATCCATAGTACACCAGGGATGGCCCATAGTACATCAGTGATGGCTCATAGTACATCAGTGATGATCCATAGTACATCAGTGATGATCCATAGTACACCAGTGATGATCCATAGTACATCAGTGATGGCTCATAGTACATCAGTGATGATCCATAGCACATCAGTGATGATCCATAGTACACCAGTGATGATCTATAGTACATCAGTGATGGCTCATAGTACATCAGTGATGATCCATAATACATCAGTGATGATCCATAGTACACCAGTGATGGCCCATAGTACTTCAGTGATGATCTATAGTACATCAGTGATGATCCACAGTACATCAGTGATGATCCACGGTACATCAGTGATGATCCACGGTACATCAGTGATGATCCAAAGTACATCAGTGATGATCCTCAGTACATCAATGATGATCCACAGTACATCAGTGATGATCCACAGTACATCAGTGATGATCCACAGTACATCAGTGATGATCCACAGGACATCAGGGATGGTCCACAGTACATCAGTGATGATCCATAGTAAACCAGTCATGATCCATAGTACATCAGTGATGATCCATAGTACATCAGTGATGATCCATAGTACACCAGTGATGGCCCATAGTACACCAGTGATGATCCATAGTACACCAGTGATGGCCCATAGTACTTCAGTGATGATCTATAGTACATCAGTGATGATCCACAGTACATCAGTGATGATCCACAATACATCAGGGATGGTCCACAGTATATCAGTGATGATCCATAGTACATCAGTGATGGCCCACAGTACATCAGTGATGATCCACAGTACATCAGTGATGATCCATAGTACACCAGTGATGGTCCATAGTACACCAGTGATGGTCCATAGTACATCAGTGATGATCCATAGTACATCAGTGATGATCCACAGTACATCAGGGATGGTCCACAGTACATCAGTGATGATCCATAGTACACCAGTGATGGCCCAAAGCACATCAGTGATGGTCCATAGTACACCAGGGATGATCCATTGTAATCCAGTGATGATCCATAGTACACCAGTGATGGCCCATAGTACACCAGTGATGGCCCATAGTACATCAGTGATGATCCACAGTACATCAGTGATGATCTATAGTACATCAGGGATGGTCCATAGTACATCAGTGATGATCCATAGTACACCAGTGATGATCCATATTACACCAGTGATGGCCCATAGTACATCAGTGATGAACTATAGTACATCAGTGATGATCCACAGTACATCAGTGATGATCCACAGTACATCAGGGATGGTCCATAGTACACCAGTGATGATCCACAGTACACCAGTGATGATCCATAGTACACCAGTGATGGTCCATAGTACATCAGGGATGGTCCATAGTACATCAGTGATGATCCATAGTACACCAGTGATGATCCATAGTACACCAGTGATGGCCCATAGTACATCAGTGATGAACTATAGTACATCAGTGATGATCCACAGTACATCAGTGATGATCCACAGTACATCAGGGATGGTCCATAGTACACCAGTGATGATCCACAGTACACCAGTGATGATCCATAGTACACCAGTGATGGTCCATAGTACATCAGTGATAATCTATAGTACATCAGTGATGGTCCATAGTACATCAGTGATGATCTATAGTACATCAGTGATGATCTATAGTACATCAGTGATGATCCACAGTACATCAGTTATGATACACAGTACATCAGTGATGATCCACAGTACATCAGTGATGATCCACAATACTTCAGTGATGATCCACAGTACATCAGTGATGATCCACAGTACATCAGGGATGGTCCACAGTATATCAGTGATGATCCATAGTACATCAGTGATGGTCCATAGTATATCAGTGATGGTCCATAGTACACCAGTGATGATCCATAGTACACCAGTGATGGCCCATAGTACACCAGTGATGGCCCATAGTACATCAGTGATGAACTATAGTACATCAGTGATGATCCACAGTACATCAGGGATGGTCCATAGTACATCAGTGATGATCCATAGTACACCAGTGATGATCCATAGTACACCAGTGATGGCCCATAGTACATCAGTGATGAACTATAGTACATCAGTGATGATCTACAGTACATCAGTGATGATCCATAGTACATCAGTGATGATCCACAGTACATCAGGGATGGTCCATAGTACATCAGTGATGATCCATAGTACACCAGTGATGATCCATAGTACACCAGTGATGGCCCATAGTACATCAGTGATGAACTATAGTACATCAGTGATGATCCACAGTACATCAGTGATGATCCACAGTACATCAGGGATGGTCCATAGTACACCAGTGATGATCCACAGTACACCAGTGATGATCCATAGTACACCAGTGATGGTCCATAGTACATCAGTGATGATCTATAGTACATCAGTGATGGTCCATAGTACATCAGTGATGAGCTATAGTACATCAGTGATGATCTATAGTACATCAGTGATGATCCATTGTACACCAGTGATGATCCATAGTACAACAGTGATGGCCCATAGTACATCAGTGATGATCCATAGTACACCAGTGATGATCCATAGTACACCAGTGATGGCCCATAGTACATCAGTGATGAACTATAGTACATCAGTGATGATCCACAGTACATCAGTGATGATCCATAGTACATCAGTGATGATCCACAGTACATCAGTGATGATCCACAGTACATCAGGGATGGTCCATAGTACATCAGTGATGATCCATAGTACACCAGTGATGATCCATAGTACACCAGTGATGGCCCACAGTATATCAGTGATGAACTATAGTACATCAGTGATGATCCACAGTACATCAGTGATGATCCACAGTACATCAGGGATGGTCCATAGTACACCAGTGATGATTCACAGTACACCAGTGATGATCCATAGTACACCAGTGATGGTCCATAGTACATCAGTGATGATCTATAGTACATCAGTGATGGTCCATAGTACATCAGTGATGATCTATAGTACATCAGTGATGATCTATAGTACATCAGTGATGATCCATAGTACATCAGTGATGATCCACAGTACATCAGTGATGGTCCACAGTACATCAGGGATGGTCCACAGTACATCGGTGATGATCCATAGTACACCAGTGATGGCCCATAGTACATCAGTGATGGTCCATAGTACATCAGTGATGATCCATAGTACATCAGTGATGATCCATAGTACACCAGTGATGGCCCATAATACATCAGTGATGATCCATAGTACATCAGTGATGATCCACAGTACATCAGTGATGATCCACAGTACATCAGGGATGGTCCATAGTACATCAGTGATGATCCATAGTACACCAGTGATGATCCATAGTACACCAGTGATGGCCCATAGTACATCAGTGATGAACTATAGTACATCAGTGATGATCCACAGTACATCAGTGATGATCCACAGTACATCAGGGATGGTCCATAGTACACCAGTGATGATCCACAGTACATCAGTTATGATCCACAGTACATCAGTGATGATCCACATTACATCAGTGATGATCCACAATACTTCAGTGATGATCCACAGTACATCAGTGATGATCCACAGTACATCAGTGATGATCCACAATACTTCAGTGATGATCCACAGTACATCAGGGATGGTCCACAGTACATCAGTGATGGTCCACAGTATATCAGTGATGATCCATAGTACATCAGTGATGGTCCATAGTACATCAGTGATGGTCCATAGTACACCAGTGATGATCCATAGTACACCAGTGATGGCCCATAGTACACCAGTGATGGCCCATAGTACATCAGTGATGATCCATAGTACATCAGTGATGATCCACAGTACATCAGTGATGATCCACAGTACATCAGGGATGGTCCATAGTACATCAGTGATGATCCATAGTACACCAGTGATGATCCATAGTACACCAGTGATGGCCCATAGTACATCAGTGATGAACTATAGTACATCAGTGATGTTCCACAGTACATCAGGGATGGTCCATAGTACATCAGTGATGATCCATAGTACACCAGTGATGATCCATAGTACACCAGTGATGGCCCATAGTACATCAGTGATGAACTATAGTACATCAGTGATGATCCACAGTACATCAGTGATGATCCACAGTACATCAGGGATGGTCCATAGTACACCAGTGATGATCCACAGTACACCAGTGATGGTCCATAGTACATCAGTGATGATCTATAGTACATCAGTGATGATCTATAGTACATCAATGATGATCCACAGTACATCAGTGATGATACACAGTACATCAGTGATGATCCACAGTACATCAGTGATGATCCACAATACTTCAGTGATGATCCACAGTACATCAGTGATGATCCACAGTACATCAGGGATGGTCCACAGTATATCAGTGATGATCCACAGTACATCAGTGATGGTCCATAGTACATCAGTGATGGTCCATAGTACACCAGTGATGATCCATAGTACACCAGTGATGGCCCATAGTACACCAGTGATGGCCCATAGTACATCAGTGATGATCCATAGTACATCAGTGATGATCCACAGTACATCAGTGATGATCCACAGTACATCAGGGATGGTCCATAGTACATCAGGGATGATCCATAGTACACCAGTGATGATCCATAGTACACCAGTGATGGCCCATAGTACATCAGTGATGAACTATAGTACATCAGTGATGATCCACAGTACATCAGGGATGGTCCATAGTACATCAGTGATGATCCATAGTACACCAGTGATGATCCATAGTACACCAGTGATGGCCCATAGTACATCAGTGATGAACTATAGTACATCAGTGATGATCCACAGTACATCAGTGATGATCCATAGTACATCAGTGATGATCCACAGTACATCAGTGATGATCCACAGTACATCAGGGATGGTCCATAGTACATCAGTGATGATCCATAGTACACCAGTGATGATCCATAGTACACCAGTGATGGCCCATAGTACATCAGTGATGAACTATAGTACATCAGTGATGATCCACAGTACATCAGTGATGATCCACAGTACATCAGGGATGGTCCATAGTACACCAGTGATGATCCACAGTACACCAGTGATGATCCATAGTACACCAGTGATGGTCCATAGTACATCAGTGATGATCTATAGTACATCAGTGATGGTCCATAGTACATCAGTGATGAGCTATAGTACATCAGTGATGATCTATAGTACATCAGTGATGATCCATAGTACACCAGTGATGATCCATAGTACACCAGTGATGGCCCATAGTACATCAGTGATGAACTATAGTACATCAGTGATGATCCACAGTACATCAGGGATGGTCCATAGTACATCAGTGATGATCCATAGTACATCAGTGATGATCCATAGTACACCAGTGATGGCCCATAGTACATCAGTGATGAACTATAGTACATCAGTGATGATCCACAGTACATCAGTGATGATCCATAGTACATCAGTGATGATCCACAGTACATCAGTGATGATCCACAGTACATCAGGGATGGTCCATAGTACATCAGTGATGGTCCATAGTACACCAGTGATGATCCATAGTACACCAGTGATGGCCCATAGTACATCAGTGATGAACTATAGTACATCAGTGATGATCCACAGTACATCAGTGATGATCCACAGTACATCAGGGATGGTCCATAGTACATCAGTGATGATCTATAGTACATCAGTGATGGTCCATAGTACATCAGTGATGAGCTATAGTACATCAGTGATGATCTATAGTACATCAGTGATGATCCATAGTACACCAGTGATGATCCACAGTACATCAGTGATGATCCATAGTACATCAGTGATGATCCACAGTACATCAGTTATGATCCACAGTACATCAGGGATGGTCCATAGTACTTCAGTGATGATCCATAGTACACCAGTGATGATCCATAGTACACCAGTGATGGCCCACAGTATATCAGTGATGAACTATAGTACATCAGTGATGATCCACAGTACATCAGGGATGGTCCATAGTACACCAGTGATGATCCACAGTACACCAGTGATGATCCATAGTACACCAGTGTTGGTCCATAGTACATCAGTGATGATCTATAGTACATCAGTGATGGTCCATAGTACATCAGTGATGATCTATAGTACATCAGTGATGATCTATAATACATCAGTGATGATCCATAGTACATCAGTGATGATCCACAGTACATCAGTGATGGTCCACAGTACATCAGGGATGGTCCACAGTACATCGGTGATGATCCATAGTACACCAGTGATGGCCCATAGTACATCAGTGATGGTCCATAGTACATCAGTGATGATCCATAGTACATCAGTGATGATCCATAGTACACCAGTGATGGCCCATAGTACATCAGTGATGATCCATAGTACATCAGTGATGATCCACAGTACATCAGTGATGATCCACAGTACATCAGGGATGGTCCATAGTACATCAGTGATGATCCATAGTACACCAGTGATGATCCATAGTACACCAGTGATGGCCCATAGTACATCAGTGATGAACTATAGTACATCAGTGATGATCCACAGTACATCAGTGATGATCCACAGTACATCAGGGATGGTCCATAGTACACCAGTGATGATCCACAGTACATCTGTTATGATCCACAGTACATCAGTGATGATCCACAGTACATCAGTGATGATCCACAATACTTCAGTGATGATCCACAGTACATCAGTGATGATCCACAGTACATCAGTGATGATCCACAATACTTCAGTGATGATCCACAGTACATCAGGGATGGTCCACAGTACATCAGTGATGGTCCACAGTATATCAGTGATGATCCATAGTACATCAGTGATGGTCCATAGTACATCAGTGATGGTCCATAGTACACCAGTGATGATCCATAGTACACCAGTGATGGCCCATAGTACACCAGTGATGGCCCATAGTACATCAGTAATGATCCATAGTACATCAGTGATGATCCACAGTACATCAGTGATGATCCACAGTACATCAGGGATGGTCCATAGTACATCAGTGATGATCCATAGTACACCAGTGATGATCCATAGTACACCAGTGATGGCCCATAGTACATCAGTGATGAACTATAGTACATCAGAGATGATCCACAGTACATCAGGGATGGTCCATAGTACATCAGTCATGATCCATAGTACACCAGTGATGATCCATAGTACACCAGTGATGGCCCATAGTACATCAGTGATGAACTATAGTACATCAGTGATGATCCACAGTACATCAGTGATGATCCATAGTACATCAGTGATGATCCACAGTACATCAGTGATGATCCACAGTACATCAGGGATGGTCCATAGTACATCAGTGATGATCCATAGTACACCAGTGATGATCCATGGTACACCAGTGATGGCCCATAGTACATCAGTGATGAACTATAGTACATCAGTGATGATCCACAGTACATCAGTGATGATCCACAGTACATCAGGGATGGTCCATAGTACACCAGTGATGATCCACAGTACACCAGTGATGGTCCATAGTACATCAGTGATGATCTATAGTACATCAGTGATGATCCACAGTACATCAGTGATGATACACAGTACATCAGTGATGATCCACAGTACATCAGTGATGATCCACAATACTTCAGTGATGATCCACAGTACATCAGTGATGATCCACAGTACATCAGGGATGGTCCACAGTACATCAGTGATGATCCACAGTACATCAGTGATGGTCCATAGTACATCAGTGATGGTCCATAGTACACCAGTGATGATTCATAGTACACCAGTGATGGCCAATAGTACACCAGTGATGGCCCATAGTACATCAGTGATGATCCATAGTACATCAGTGATGATCCGCAGTACATCAGTGATGATCCACAGTACATCAGGGATGGTCCATAGTACATCAGGGATGATCCATAGTACACCAGTGATGATCCATAGTACACCAGTGATGGCCCATAGTACATCAGTGATGAACTATAGTACATCAGTGATGATCCACAGTACATCAGGGATGGTCCATAGTACATCAGTGATGATCCATAGTACACCAGTGATGATCCATAGTACACCAGTGATGGCCCATAGTACATCAGTGATGAACTATAGTACATCAGTGATGATCCACAGTACATCAGTGATGATCCATAGTACATCAGTGATGATCCACAGTACATCAGTGATGATCCACAGTACATCAGGGATGATCCATAGTACATCAGTGATGATCCATAGTACACCAGTGATGATCCATAGTACACCAGTGATGGCCCATAGTACATCAGTGATGAACTATAGTACATCAGTGATGATCCACAGTACATCAGTGATGATCCACAGTACATCAGGGATGGTCCATAGTACACCAGTGATGATCCACAGTACACCAGTGATGATCCATAGTACACCAGTGATGGTCCATAGTACATCAGTGATGATCTATAGTACATCAGTGATGGTCCATAGTACATCAGTGATGAGCTATAGTACATCAGTGATGATCTATAGTACATCAGTGATGATCCATAGTACACCAGTGATGATCCATAGTACACCAGTGATGGCCCATAGTACATCAGTGATGAACTATAGTACATCAGTGATGATCCACAGTACATCAGGGATGGTCCATAGTACATCAGTGATGATCCATAGTACATCAGTGATGATCCATAGTACACCAGTGATGGCCCATAGTACATCAGTGATGAACTATAGTACATCAGTGATGATCCACAGTACATCAGTGATGATCCATAGTACATCAGTGATGATCCACAGTACATCAGTGATGATCCACAGTACATCAGGGATGGTCCATAGTACATCAGTGATGATCCATAGTACACCAGTGATGATCCATAGTACACCAGTGATGGCCCATAGTACATCAGTGATGAACTATAGTACATCAGTGATGATCCACAGTACATCAGTGATGATCCACAGTACATCAGGGATGGTCCATAGTACACCAGTGATGATCCACAGTACACCAGTGATGATCCATAGTACACCAGTGATGGTCCATAGTACATCAGTGATGATCCACAGTACATCAGTGATGGTCCACAGTACATCAGGGATGGTCCACAGTACATCGGTGATGATCCATAGTACACCAGTGATGGCCCATAGTACATCAGTGATGGCCCATAATACATCAGTGATGATCCATAGTACATCAGTGATGATCCACAGTACATCAGTGATGATCCACAGTACATCAGGGATGGTCCATAGTACATCAGTGATGATCCATAGTACACCAGTGATGATCCATAGTACACCAGTGATGGCCCATAGTACATCAGTGATGAACTATAGTACATCAGTGATGATCCACAGTACATCAGTGATGATCCACAGTACATCAGGGATGGTCCATAGTACACCAGTGATGATCCACAGTACATCAGTTATGATCCACAGTACATCAGTGATGATCCACATTACATCAGTGATGATCCACAATACTTCAGTGATGATCCACAGTACATCAGTGATGATCCACAATACTTCAGTGATGATCCACAGTACATCAGGGATGGTCCACAGTACATCAGTGATGGTCCACAGTATATCAGTGATGATCCATAGTACATCAGTGATGGTCCATAGTACATCAGTGATGGTCCATAGTACACCAGTGATGATCCATAGTACACCAGTGATGGCCCATAGTACACCAGTGATGGCCCATAGTACATCAGTGATGATCCATAGTACATCAGTGATGATCCACAGTACATCAGTGATGATCCACAGTACATCAGGGATGGTCCATAGTACATCAGTGATGATCCATAGTACACCAGTGATGATCCATAGTACACCAGTGATGGCCCATAGTACATCAGTGATGAACTATAGTACATCAGTGATGTTCCACAGTACATCAGGGATGGTCCATAGTACATCAGTGATGATCCATAGTACACCAGTGATGATCCATAGTACACCAGTGATGGCCCATAGTACATCAGTGATGAACTATAATACATCAGTGATGATCCACAGTACATCAGTGATGATCCACAGTACATCAGGGATGGTCCATAGTACACCAGTGATGATCCACAGTACACCAGTGATGGTCCATAGTACATCAGTGATGATCTATAGTACATCAGTGATGATCTATAGTACATCAATGATGATCCACAGTACATCAGTGATGATACACAGTACATCAGTGATGATCCACAGTACATCAGTGATGATCCACAATACTTCAGTGATGATCCACAGTACATCAGTGATGATCCACAGTACATCAGGGATGGTCCACAGTATATCAGTGATGATCCACAGTACATCAGTGATGGTCCATAGTACATCAGTGATGGTCCATAGTACACCAGTGATGATCCATAGTACACCAGTGATGGCCCATAGTACACCAGTGATGGCCCATAGTACATCAGTGATGATCCATAGTACATCAGTGATGATCCACAGTACATCAGTGATGATCCACAGTACATCAGGGATGGTCCATAGTACATCAGGGATGATCCATAGTACACCAGTGATGATCCATAGTACACCAGTGATGGCCCATAGTACATCAGTGATGAACTATAGTACATCAGTGATGATCCACAGTACATCAGGGATGGTCCATAGTACATCAGTGATGATCCATAGTACACCAGTGATGATCCATAGTACACCAGTGATGGCCCATAGTACATCAGTGATGAACTATAGTACATCAGTGATGATCCACAGTACATCAGTGATGATCCATAGTACATCAGTGATGATCCACAGTACATCAGTGATGATCCACAGTACATCAGGGATGGTCCATAGTACATCAGTGATGATCCATAGTACACCAGTGATGATCCATAGTACACCAGTGATGGCCCATAGTACATCAGTGATGAACTATAGTACATCAGTGATGATCCACAGTACATCAGTGATGATCCACAGTACATCAGGGATGGTCCATAGTACACCAGTGATGATCCACAGTACACCAGTGATGATCCATAGTACACCAGTGATGGTCCATAGTACATCAGTGATGATCTATAGTACATCAGTGATGGTCCATAGTACATCAGTGATGAGCTATAGTACATCAGTGATGATCTATAGTACATCAGTGATGATCCATAGTACACCAGTGATGATCCATAGTACACCAGTGATGGCCCATAGTACATCAGTGATGAACTATAGTACATCAGTGATGATCCACAGTACATCAGGGATGGTCCATAGTACATCAGTGATGATCCATAGTACATCAGTGATGATCCATAGTACACCAGTGATGGCCCATAGTACATCAGTGATGAACTATAGTACATCAGTGATGATCCA
The DNA here is from genome assembly GCA_029206835.1 of Rana muscosa. NCBI lineage: Eukaryota > Metazoa > Chordata > Amphibia > Anura > Ranidae > Rana > Rana muscosa. The sequence goes on along the minus strand of JARGYO010002340.1, from coordinate 1,158,835 downwards.
CAGTACATCAGTGATGATCCATAGTACATCAGTGATGATCCACAGTACATCAGTGATGATCCACAGTACATCAGGGATGGTCCATAGTACATCAGTGATGATCCATAGTAAACCAGTGATGATCCATAGTACACCAGTGATGGCCCATAGTACATCAGTGATGGACTATAGTACATCAGTGATGATCCACAGTACATCAGTGATGATCCACAGTACATCAGGGATGGTCCATAGTACATCAGTGATGATCTATAGTACATCAGTGATGGTCCATAGTACATCAGTGATGAGCTATAGTACATCAGTGATGATCTATAGTACATCAGTGATGATCCATAGTACACCAGTGATGATCCACAGTACATCAGTGATGATCCATAGTACATCAGTGATGATCCACAGTACATCAGTTATGATCCACAGTACATCAGGGATGGTCCATAGTACATCAGTGATGATCCATAGTACACCAGTGATGATCCATAGTACACCAGTGATGGCCCACAGTATATCAGTGATGAACTATAGTACATCAGTGATGATCCACAGTACATCAGGGATGGTCCATAGTACACCAGTGATGATCCACAGTACACCAGTGATGATCCATAGTACACCAGTGTTGGTCCATAGTACATCAGTGATGATCTATAGTACATCAGTGATGGTCCATAGTACATCAGTGATGATCTATAGTACATCAGTGATGATCTATAATACATCAGTGATGATCCATAGTACATCAGTGATGATCCACAGTACATCAGTGATGGTCCACAGTACATCAGGGATGGTCCACAGTACATCGGTGATGATCCATAGTACACCAGTGATGGCCCATAGTACATCAGTGATGGTCCATAGTACATCAGTGATGATCCATAGTACATCAGTGATGATCCATAGTACACCAGTGATGGCCCATAGTACATCAGTGATGATCCATAGTACATCAGTGATGATCCACAGTACATCAGTGATGATCCACAGTACATCAGGGATGGTCCATAGTACATCAGTGATGATCCATAGTACACCAGTGATGATCCATAGTACACCAGTGATGGCCCATAGTACATCAGTGATGAACTATAGTACATCAGTGATGATCCACAGTACATCAGTGATGATCCACAGTACATCAGGGATGGTCCATAGTACACCAGTGATGATCCACAGTACATCTGTTATGATCCACAGTACATCAGTGATGATCCACAGTACATCAGTGATGATCCACAATACTTCAGTGATGATCCACAGTACATCAGTGATGATCCACAGTACATCAGTGATGATCCACAATACTTCAGTGATGATCCACAGTACATCAGGGATGGTCCACAGTACATCAGTGATGGTCCACAGTATATCAGTGATGATCCATAGTACATCAGTGATGGTCCATAGTACATCAGTGATGGTCCATAGTACACCAGTGATGATCCATAGTACACCAGTGATGGCCCATAGTACACCAGTGATGGCCCATAGTACATCAGTAATGATCCATAGTACATCAGTGATGATCCACAGTACATCAGTGATGATCCACAGTACATCAGGGATGGTCCATAGTACATCAGTGATGATCCATAGTACACCAGTGATGATCCATAGTACACCAGTGATGGCCCATAGTACATCAGTGATGAACTATAGTACATCAGAGATGATCCACAGTACATCAGGGATGGTCCATAGTACATCAGTCATGATCCATAGTACACCAGTGATGATCCATAGTACACCAGTGATGGCCCATAGTACATCAGTGATGAACTATAGTACATCAGTGATGATCCACAGTACATCAGTGATGATCCATAGTACATCAGTGATGATCCACAGTACATCAGTGATGATCCACAGTACATCAGGGATGGTCCATAGTACATCAGTGATGATCCATAGTACACCAGTGATGATCCATAGTACACCAGTGATGGCCCATAGTACATCAGTGATGAACTATAGTACATCAGTGATGATCCACAGTACATCAGTGATGATCCACAGTACATCAGGGATGGTCCATAGTACACCAGTGATGATCCACAGTACACCAGTGATGGTCCATAGTACATCAGTGATGATCTATAGTACATCAGTGATGATCCACAGTACATCAGTGATGATACACAGTACATCAGTGATGATCCACAGTACATCAGTGATGATCCACAATACTTCAGTGATGATCCACAGTACATCAGTGATGATCCACAGTACATCAGGGATGGTCCACAGTACATCATTGATGATCCACAGTACATCAGTGATGGTCCATAGTACATCAGTGATGGTCCATAGTACACCAGTGATGATTCATAGTACACCAGTGATGGCCAATAGTACACCAGTGATGGCCCATAGTACATCAGTGATGATCCATAGTACATCAGTGATGATCCACAGTACATCAGTGATGATCCACAGTACATCAGGGATGGTCCATAGTACATCAGGGATGATCCATAGTACACCAGTGATGATCCATAGTACACCAGTGATGGCCCATAGTACATCAGTGATGAACTATAGTACATCAGTGATGATCCACAGTACATCAGGGATGGTCCATAGTACATCAGTGATGATCCATAGTACACCAGTGATGATCCATAGTACACCAGTGATGGCCCATAGTACATCAGTGATGAACTATAGTACATCAGTGATGATCCACAGTACATCAGTGATGATCCATAGTACATCAGTGATGATCCACAGTACATCAGTGATGATCCACAGTACATCAGGGATGATCCATAGTACATCAGTGATGATCCATAGTACACCAGTGATGATCCATAGTACACCAGTGATGGCCCATAGTACATCAGTGATGAACTATAGTACATCAGTGATGATCCACAGTACATCAGTGATGATCCACAGTACATCAGGGATGGTCCATAGTACACCAGTGATGATCCACAGTACACCAGTGATGATCCATAGTACACCAGTGATGGTCCATAGTACATCAGTGATGATCTATAGTACATCAGTGATGGTCCATAGTACATCAGTGATGAGCTATAGTACATCAGTGATGATCTATAGTACATCAGTGATGATCCATAGTACACCAGTGATGATCCATAGTACACCAGTGATGGCCCATAGTACATCAGTGATGAACTATAGTACATCAGTGATGATCCACAGTACATCAGGGATGGTCCATAGTACATCAGTGATGATCCATAGTACATCAGTGATGATCCATAGTACACCAGTGATGGCCCATAGTACATCAGTGATGAACTATAGTACATCAGTGATGATCCACAGTACATCAGTGATGATCCATAGTACATCAGTGATGATCCACAGTACATCAGTGATGATCCACAGTACATCAGGGATGGTCCATAGTACATCAGTGATGATCCATAGTACACCAGTGATGATCCATAGTACACCAGTGATGGCCCATAGTACATCAGTGATGAACTATAGTACATCAGTGATGATCCACAGTACATCAGTGATGATCCACAGTACATCAGGGATGGTCCATAGTACACCAGTGATGATCCACAGTACACCAGTGATGATCCATAGTACACCAGTGATGGTCCATAGTACATCAGTGATGATCCACAGTACATCAGTGATGGTCCACAGTACATCAGGGATGGTCCACAGTACATCGGTGATGATCCATAGTACACCAGTGATGGCCCATAGTACATCAGTGATGGTCCATAGTACATCAGTGATGATCCATAGTAGATCAGTGATGATCCATAGTACACCAGTGATGCCCATAGTACACCAGTGATGGCCCATAGTACATCAGTGATGATCCACAGTACATCAGTGATGATCCATAGTACATCAGTGATGATCCACAGTACATCAGTGATGATCCACAGTACATCAGGGATGGTCCATAGTACATCAGTGATGATCCATAGTACACCAGTGATGATCCATAGTACACCAGTGATGGCCCATAGTACATCAGTGATGAACTATAGTACATCAGTGATGATCCGCAGTACATCAGTGATGATCCACAGTACATCAGGGATGGTCCATAGTACACCAGTGATGATCCACAGTACACCAGTGATGATCCACAGTACAGCAGTGATGGTCCATAGTACATCAGTGATGATCTATAGTACATCAGTGATGGTCCATAGTACATCAGTGATGATCTATAGTACATCAGTGATGATCTATAGTACATCAGTGATGATCCACAGTACATCAGTTATGATACACAGTACATCAGTGATGATCCACAGTACATCAGTGATGATCCACAATACTTCAGTGATGATCCACAGTACATCAGTGATGATCCACAGTACATCAGGGATGGTCCACAGTATATCAGTGATGATCCATAGTACATCAGTGATGGTCCATAGTACATCAGTGATGGTCCATAGTACACCAGTGATGATCCATAGTACACCAGTGATGATTCATAGTACACCAGTGATGGCCCATAGTACACCAGTGATGGCCCATAGTACATCAGTGATGATCCATAGTACATCAGTGATGATCCACAGTACATCAGTGATGATCCACAGTACATCAGGGATGGTCCATAGTACATCAGTGATGATCCATAGTACACCAGTGATGATCCATAGTACACCAGTGATGGCCCATAGTACATCAGTGATGAACTATAGTACATCAGTGATGATCCACAGTACATCAGGGATGGTCCATAGTACATCAGTGATGATCCATAGTACACCAGTGATGATCCATAGTACACCAGTGATGGCCCATAGTACATCCGTGATGAACTATAGTACATCAGTGATGATCCACAGTACATCAGTGATGATCCATAGTACATCAGTGATGATCCACAGTACATCAGTGATGATCCACAGTACATCAGGGATGGTCCATAGTACATCAGTGATGATCCATAGTACACCAGTGATGATCCATAGTACACCAGTGATGGCCCATAGTACATCAGTGATGAACTATAGTACATCAGTGATGATCCACAGTACATCAGTGATGATCCACAGTACATCAGGGATGGTCCATAGTACACCAGTGATGATCCACAGTACACCAGTGATGATCCATAGTACACCAGTGATGGTCCATAGTACATCAGGGATGGTCCATAGTACATCAGTGATGATCCATAGTACACCAGTGATGATCCATAGTACACCAGTGATGGCCCATAGTACATCAGTGATGAACTATAGTACATCAGTGATGATCCACAGTACATCAGTGATGATCCACAGTACATCAGGGATGGTCCATAGTACACCAGTGATGATCCACAGTACACCAGTGATGATCCACAGTACACCAGTGATGATCCATAGTACACCAGTGATGGTCCATAGTACATCAGTGATGATCTATAGTACGTCAGTGATGGTCCATAGTACATCAGTGATGATCTATAGTACATCAGTGATGATCTATAGTACATCAGTGATGATCCACAGTACATCAGTTATGATACACAGTACATCAGTGATGATCCACAGTACATCAGTGATGATCCACAATACTTCAGTGATGATCCACAGTACATCAGTGATGATCCACAGTACATCAGGGATGGTCCACAGTATATCAGTGCTGATCCATAGTACATCAGTGATGGTCCATAGTACATCAGTGATGGTCCATAGTACACCAGTGATGATCCATAGTACACCAGTGATGGCCCATAGTACACCAGTGATGGCCCATAGTACATCAGTGATGATCCATAGTACATCAGTGATGATCCACAGTACATCAGTGATGATCCACAGTACATCAGGGATGGTCCATAGTACATCAGTGATGGTCCATAGTACATCAGTGATGATCCATAGTACACCAGTGATGGCCCATAGTACATCAGTGATGATCCACAGTACATCAGGGATGGTCCATAGTACATCAGTGATGATCCATAGTACACCAGTGATGATCCATAGTACACCAGTGATGGCCCATAGTACATCAGTGATGAACTATAGTACATCAGTGATGATCCACAGTACATCAGTGATGATCCATAGTACATCAGTGATGATCCACAGTACATCACTGATGATCCACAGTACATCAGGGATGGTCCATAGTACATCAGTGATGATCCATAGTACACCAGTGATGATCCATAGTACACCAGTGATGGCCCATAGTACATCAGTGATGAACTATAGTACATCAGTGATGATCCACAGTACATCAGTGATGATACACAGTACATCAGGGATTGTCCATAGTACACCAGTGATGATCCACAGTACACCAGTGATGATCCATAGTACACCAGTGATGGTCCATAGTACATCAGTGATGATCTATAGTACATCAGTGATGGTCCATAGTACATCAGTGATGAGCTATAGTACATCAGTGATGATCTATAGTACATCAGTGATGATCCATAGTACACCAGTGATGATCCATAGTACACCAGTGATGGCCCATAGTACATCAGTGATGAACTATAGTACATCAGTGATGGTCCATAGTAAATTAGTGATGGTCCATAGTACACCAGTGATGATCCATAGTACTCCAGTGATGGCCCATAGTACACCAGTGATGGCCCATAGTACATCAGTGATGATCTATAGTACATCAGTGATGATCCACAGTACATCAGGGATGGTCCATAGTACATCAGGGATGATCCATAGTACATCAGTGATGATCCACAGTACATCAGTGATGATCCACAGTACATCAGTGATGATCCACAGTACATCAGTGATGATCCATAGTACACCAGTCATGATCCATAGTACATCAGTGATGATCCATAGTACATCAGTGATGGCCCACAGTACATCAGGGATGATCCACAGTACATCAGTGATGATCCATAGTACACCAGTGATGGCCCATAGTACACCAGTGATGGCCCATAGTACATCAGTGATGATCCACAGTACATCAGTGATGATCTATAGTACATCAGTGATGATCTATAGTACATCAGTGATGATCCACAGTACACCAGTGATGATTCACAGTACATCAGGGATGGTCCATAGTACATCAGGGATGGTCCATAGTACATCAGTGATGATCCACAGTACATCAGGGATGGTCCACAGTACATCAGTGATGATCCATAGTACATCAGTGATGGCCCATAGTATATCAGTGATGATCCATATTACACCAGTGATGATCCATAGTACACCAGGGATGACCCACAGTACATCAGTGATGATCCACAGTACATCAGTGATGGTCCATAGTAAATCAGTGATGGTCCATAGAACACCAGTGATGATCCATAGTTCACCAGTGATGGCCCATAGTATACCAGTGATGTCCCATAGTACATCAGTGATGATCCACAGTACATCAGTGATGATCCATAGTACACCAGGGATGGCCCATAGTACATCAGTGATGGCTCATAGTACATCAGTGATGATCCATAGTACATCAGTGATGATCCATAGTACACCAGTGATGATCCATAGTACATCAGTGATGGCTCATAGTACATCAGTGATGATCCATAGTACATCAGTGATGATCCATAGTACACCAGTGATGATCCATAGTACATCAGTGATGGCTCATAGTACATCAGTGATGATCCATAATACATCAGTGATGATCCATAGTACACCAGTGATGGCCCATAGTACTTCAGTGATGATCTATAGTACATCAGTGATGATCCACAGTACATCAGTGATGATCCACAGTACATCAGTGATGATCCACGGTACATCAGTGATGATCCATAGTACATCAGTGATGATCCTCAGTACATCAATGATGATCCACAGTACATCAGTGATGATCCACAGTACATCAGTGATGATCCACAGGACATCAGGGATGGTCCACAGTACATCAGTGATGATCCATAGTAAACCAGTCATGATCCATAGTACATCAGTGATGATCCATAGTACATCAGTGATGATCCATAGTACACCAGTGATGGCCCATAGTACACCAGTGATGATCCATAGTACACCAGTGATGGCCCATAGTACTTCAGTGATGATCTATAGTACATCAGTGATGATCCACAGTACATCAGTGATGATCCACAATACATCAGGGATGGTCCACAGTATATCAGTGATGATCCATAGTACATCAGTGATGGCCCACAGTACATCAGTGATGATCCACAGTACATCAGTGATGATCCATAGTACACCAGTGATGGTCCATAGTACACCAGTGATGGTCCATAGTACATCAGTGATGATCCATAGTACATCAGTGATGATCCACAGTACATCAGGGATGGTCCACAGTACATCAGTGATGATCCATAGTACACCAGTGATGGCCCAAAGCACATCAGTGATGGTCCATAGTACACCAGGGATGATCCATTGTAATCCAGTGATGATCCATAGTACACCAGTGATGGCCCATAGTACACCAGTGATGGCCCATAGTACATCAGTGATGATCCACAGTACATCAGTGATGATCTATAGTACATCAGGGATGGTCCACAGTACATCAGTGATGATCCATAGTACACCAGTGATGATCCATAGTACATCAGTGATGCTCCATAGTACACCTGTGATGGCCCACAGTACACCTGTGATGGCCCACAGTAGATCAGTGATGATCCACAGTACATCAGGGATGATCCACAGTATATCAGGGATGGTCCACAGTATATCAGTGATGAGCCATAGTACATCAGTGATGGTCCATAGTACACCAGTGATGATCCATAGTACACCAGTGATGGCCCATAGTACACCAGTGATGGCCCATAGTACACCAGTGATGATCCATAGTACACCAGTGATGGCCCATAGTACACCAGTGATGTCCCATAGTACATCAGTGATGATCCACAGTACATCAGTGATGATCCATAGTACACCAGGGATGGCCCATAGTACATCAGTGATGGCTCATAGTACATCAGTGATGATCCATAGTACATCAGTGATGATCCATAGTACACCAGTGATGATCCATAGTACATCAGTGATGGCTCTTAGTACATCAGTGAGGATCCATAGTACACCAGTGATGATCCATAGTACATCAGTGATGATCCACAGTACATCAGTGATGATCCACAGTACATCAGGGATGGTCCATAGTACATCAGTGATGATCCATAGTACACCAGTGATGATCCATAGTACACCAGTGATGGCCCATAGTACATCAGTGATGAACTATAGTACATCAGTGATGATCCACAGTACATCAGTGATGATCCACAGTACATCAGGGATGGTCCATAGTACACCAGTGATGATCCACAGTACACCAGTGATGATCCATAGTACACCAGTGATGGTCCATAGTACATCAGGGATGGTCCATAGTACATCAGTGATGATCCATAGTACACCAGTGATGATCCATAGTACACCAGTGATGGCCCATAGTACATCAGTGATGAACTATAGTACATCAGTGATGATCCACAGTACATCAGTGATGATCCACAGTACATCAGGGATGGTCCATAGTACACCAGTGATGATCCACAGTACACCAGTGATGATCCACAGTACACCAGTGATGATCCATAGTACACCAGTGATGGTCCATAGTACATCAGTGATGATCTATAGTACATCAGTGATGGTCCATAGTACATCAGTGATGATCTATAGTACATCAGTGATGATCTATAGTACATCAGTGATGATCCACAGTACATCAGTTATGATACACAGTACATCAGTGATGATCCACAGTACATCAGTGATGATCCACAATACTTCAGTGATGATCCACAGTACATCAGTGATGATCCACAGTACATCAGGGATGGTCCACAGTATATCAGTGCTGATCCATAGTACATCAGTGATGGTCCATAGTACATCAGTGATGGTCCATAGTACACCAGTGATGATCCATAGTACACCAGTGATGGCCCATAGTACACCAGTGATGGCCCATAGTACATCAGTGATGATCCATAGTACATCAGTGATGATCCACAGTACATCAGTGATGATCCACAGTACATCAGGGATGGTCCATAGTACATCAGTGATGGTCCATAGTACATCAGTGATGATCCATAGTACACCAGTGATGGCCCATAGTACATCAGTGATGATCCACAGTACATCAGGGATGGTCCATAGTACATCAGTGATGATCCATAGTACACCAGTGATGATCCATAGTACACCAGTGATGGCCCATAGTACATCAGTGATGAACTATAGTACATCAGTGATGATCCACAGTACATCAGTGATGATCCATAGTACATCAGTGATGATCCACAGTACATCACTGATGATCCACAGTACATCAGGGATGGTCCATAGTACATCAGTGATGATCCACAGTACATCAGTGATGATCCATAGTACATCAGTGATGATCCACAGTACATCAGTGATGATCCACAGTACATCAGGGATGGTCCATAGTACATCAGTGATGATCCATAGTACACCAGTGATGATCCATAGTACACCAGTGATGGCCCATAGTACATCAGTGATGAACTATAGTACATCAGTGATGATCCACAGTACATCAGTGATGATCCACAGTACATCAGGGATGGTCCATAGTACACCAGTGATGATCCACAGTACACCAGTGATGGTCCATAGTACATCAGTGATGATCTATAGTACATCAGTGATGATCCACAGTACATCAGTGATGATACACAGTACATCAGTGATGATCCACAGTACATCAGTGATGATCCACAATACTTCAGTGATGATCCACAGTACATCAGTGATGATCCACAGTACATCAGGGATGGTCCACAGTACATCATTGATGATCCACAGTACATCAGTGATGGTCCATAGTACATCAGTGATGGTCCATAGTACACCAGTGATGATTCATAGTACACCAGTGATGGCCAATAGTACACCAGTGATGGCCCATAGTACATCAGTGATGATCCATAGTACATCAGTAATGATCCGCAGTACATCAGTGATGATCCACAGTACATCAGGGATGGTCCATAGTACATCAGGGATGATCCATAGTACACCAGTGATGATCCATAGTACACCAGTGATGGCCCATAGTACATCAGTGATGAACTATAGTACATCAGTGATGATCCACAGTACATCAGGGATGGTCCATAGTACATCAGTGATGATCCATAGTACACCAGTGATGATCCATAGTACACCAGTGATGGCCCATAGTACATCAGTGATGAACTATAGTACATCAGTGATGATCCACAGTACATCAGTGATGATCCACAGTACATCAGGGATGGTCCATAGTACACCAGTGATGATCCACAGTACACCAGTGATGGTCCATAGTACATCAGTGATGATCTATAGTACATCAGTGATGATCCACAGTACATCAGTGATGATACACAGTACATCAGTGATGATCCACAGTACATCAGTGATGATCCACAATACTTCAGTGATGATCCACAGTACATCAGTGATGATCCACAGTACATCAGGGATGGTCCACAGTACATCATTGATGATCCACAGTACATCAGTGATGGTCCATAGTACATCAGTGATGGTCCATAGTACACCAGTGATGATTCATAGTACACCAGTGATGGCCAATAGTACACCAGTGATGGCCCATAGTACATCAGTGATGATCCATAGTACATCAGTGATGATCCGCAGTACATCAGTGATGATCCACAGTACATCAGGGATGGTCCATAGTACATCAGGGATGATCCATAGTACACCAGTGATGATCCATAGTACACCAGTGATGGCCCATAGTACATCAGTGATGAACTATAGTACATCAGTGATGATCCACAGTACATCAGGGATGGTCCATAGTACATCAGTGATGATCCATAGTACACCAGTGATGATCCATAGTACACCAGTGATGGCCCATAGTACATCAGTGATGAACTATAGTACATCAGTGATGATCCACAGTACATCAGTGATGATCCATAGTACATCAGTGATGATCCACAGTACATCAGTGATGATCCACAGTACATCAGGGATGGTCCATAGTACACCAGTGATGATCCACAGTACACCAGTGATGATCCATAGTACACCAGTGATGGTCCATAGTACATCAGTGATGATCTATAGTACATCAGTGATGGTCCATAGTACATCAGTGATGAGCTATAGTACATCAGTGATGATCTATAGTACATCAGTGATGATCCATAGTACACCAGTGATGATCCATAGTACACCAGTGATGGCCCATAGTACATCAGTGATGAACTATAGTACATCAGTGATGATCCACAGTACATCAGGGATGGTCCATAGTACATCAGTGATGATCCATAGTACATCAGTGATGATCCATAGTACACCAGTGATGGCCCATAGTACATCAGTGATGAACTATAGTACATCAGTGATGATCCACAGTACATCAGTGATGATCCATAGTACATCAGTGATGATCCACAGTACATCAGTGATGATCCACAGTACATCAGGGATGGTCCATAGTACATCAGTGATGATCCATAGTACACCAGTGATGATCCATAGTACACCAGTGATGGCCCATAGTACATCAGTGATGAACTATAGTACATCAGTGATGATCCACAGTACATCAGTGATGATCCACAGTACATCAGGGATGGTCCATAGTACACCAGTGATGATCCACAGTACACCAGTGATGATCCATAGTACACCAGTGATGGTCCATAGTACATCAGTGATGATCCACAGTACATCAGTGATGGTCCACAGTACATCAGGGATGGTCCACAGTACATCGGTGATGATCCATAGTACACCAGTGATGGCCCATAGTACATCAGTGATGGTCCATAGTACATCAGTGATGATCCATAGTAGATCAGTGATGATCCATAGTACACCAGTGATGCCCATAGTACACCAGTGATGGCCCATAGTACATCAGTGATGATCCACAGTACATCAGTGATGATCCATAGTACATCAGTGATGATCCACAGTACATCAGTGATGATCCACAGTACATCAGGGATGGTCCATAGTACATCAGTGATGATCCATAGTACACCAGTGATGATCCATAGTACACCAGTGATGGCCCATAGTACATCAGTGATGAACTATAGTACATCAGTGATGATCCGCAGTACATCAGTGATGATCCACAGTACATCAGGGATGGTCCATAGTACACCAGTGATGATCCACAGTACACCAGTGATGATCCACAGTACACCAGTGATGGTCCATAGTACATCAGTGATGATCTATAGTACATCAGTGATGGTCCATAGTACATCAGTGATGATCTATAGTACATCAGTGATGATCTATAGTACATCAGTGATGATCCACAGTACATCAGTTATGATACACAGTACATCAGTGATGATCCACAGTACATCAGTGATGATCCACAATACTTCAGTGATGATCCACAGTACATCGGTGATGATCCACAGTACATCAGGGATGGTCCACAGTATATCAGTGATGATCCATAGTACATCAGTGATGGTCCATAGTACATCAGTGATGGTCCATAGTACACCAGTGATGATCCATAGTACACCAGTGATGATTCATAGTACACCAGTGATGGCCCATAGTACACCAGTGATGGCCCATAGTACATCAGTGATGATCCATAGTACATCAGTGATGATCCACAGTACATCAGTGATGATCCACAGTACATCAGGGATGGTCCATAGTACATCAGTGATGATCCATAGTACACCAGTGATGATCCATAGTACACCAGTGATGGCCCATAGTACATCAGTGATGAACTATAGTACATCAGTGATGATCCACAGTACATCAGGGATGGTCCATAGTACATCAGTGATGATCCATAGTACACCAGTGATGATCCATAGTACACCAGTGATGGCCCATAGTACATCCGTGATGAACTATAGTACATCAGTGATGATCCACAGTACATCAGTGATGATCCATAGTACATCAGTGATGATCCACAGTACATCAGTGATGATCCACAGTACATCAGGGATGGTCCATAGTACATCAGTGATGATCCATAGTACACCAGTGATGATCCATAGTACACCAGTGATGGCCCATAGTACATCAGTGATGAACTATAGTACATCAGTGATGATCCACAGTACATCAGTGATGATCCACAGTACATCAGGGATGGTCCATAGTACACCAGTGATGATCCACAGTACACCAGTGATGATCCATAGTACACCAGTGATGGTCCATAGTACATCAGGGATGGTCCATAGTACATCAGTGATGATCCATAGTACACCAGTGATGATCCATAGTACACCAGTGATGGCCCATAGTACATCAGTGATGAACTATAGTACATCAGTGATGATCCACAGTACATCAGTGATGATCCACAGTACATCAGGGATGGTCCATAGTACACCAGTGATGATCCACAGTACACCAGTGATGATCCACAGTACACCAGTGATGATCCATAGTACACCAGTGATGGTCCATAGTACATCAGTGATGATCTATAGTACATCAGTGATGGTCCATAGTACATCAGTGATGATCTATAGTACATCAGTGATGATCTATAGTACATCAGTGATGATCCACAGTACATCAGTTATGATACACAGTACATCAGTGATGATCCACAGTACATCAGTGATGATCCACAATACTTCAGTGATGATCCACAGTACATCAGTGATGATCCACAGTACATCAGGGATGGTCCACAGTATATCAGTGCTGATCCATAGTACATCAGTGATGGTCCATAGTACATCAGTGATGGTCCATAGTACACCAGTGATGATCCATAGTACACCAGTGATGGCCCATAGTACACCAGTGATGGCCCATAGTACATCAGTGATGATCCATAGTACATCAGTGATGATCCACAGTACATCAGTGATGATCCACAGTACATCAGGGATGGTCCATAGTACATCAGTGATGGTCCATAGTACATCAGTGATGATCCATAGTACACCAGTGATGGCCCATAGTACATCAGTGATGATCCACAGTACATCAGGGATGGTCCATAGTACATCAGTGATGATCCATAGTACACCAGTGATGATCCATAGTACACCAGTGATGGCCCATAGTACATCAGTGATGAACTATAGTACATCAGTGATGATCCACAGTACATCAGTGATGATCCATAGTACATCAGTGATGATCCACAGTACATCACTGATGATCCACAGTACATCAGGGATGGTCCATAGTACATCAGTGATGATCCATAGTACACCAGTGATGATCCATAGTACACCAGTGATGGCCCATAGTACATCAGTGATGAACTATAGTACATCAGTGATGATCCACAGTACATCAGTGATGATACACAGTACATCAGGGATTGTCCATAGTACACCAGTGATGATCCACAGTACACCAGTGATGATCCATAGTACATCAGTGATGAGCTATAGTACATCAGTGATGATCTATAGTACATCAGTGATGATCCATAGTACACCAGTGATGATCCATAGTACACCAGTGATGGCCCATAGTACATCAGTGATGAACTATAGTACATCAGTGATGGTCCATAGTAAATTAGTGATGGTCCATAGTACACCAGTGATGATCCATAGTACTCCAGTGATGGCCCATAGTACACCAGTGATGGCCCATAGTACATCAGTGATGATCTATAGTACATCAGTGATGATCCACAGTACATCAGGGATGGTCCATAGTACATCAGGGATGATCCATAGTACATCAGTGATGATCCACAGTACATCAGTGATGATCCACAGTACATCAGTGATGATCCACAGTACATCAGTGATGATCCATAGTACACCAGTCATGATCCATAGTACATCAGTGATGATCCATAGTACATCAGTGATGGCCCACAGTACATCAGGGATGATCCACAGTACATCAGTGATGATCCATAGTACACCAGTGATGGCCCATAGTACACCAGTGATGGCCCATAGTACATCAGTGATGATCCACAGTACATCAGTGATGATCTATAGTACATCAGTGATGATCTATAGTACATCAGTGATGATCCACAGTACACCAGTGATGATTCACAGTACATCAGGGATGGTCCATAGTACATCAGGGATGGTCCATAGTACATCAGTGATGATCCACAGTACATCAGGGATGGTCCACAGTACATCAGTGATGATCCATAGTACATCAGTGATGGCCCATAGTATATCAGTGATGATCCATATTACACCAGTGATGATCCATAGTACACCAGGGATGACCCACAGTACATCAGTGATGATCCACAGTACATCAGTGATGGTCCATAGTAAAACAGTGATGGTCCATAGAACACCAGTGATGATCCATAGTTCACCAGTGATGGCCCATAGTATACCAGTGATGTCCCATAGTACATCAGTGATGATCCACAGTACATCAGTGATGATCCATAGTACACCAGGGATGGCCCATAGTACATCAGTGATGGCTCATAGTACATCAGTGATGATCCATAGTACATCAGTGATGATCCATAGTACACCAGTGATGATCCATAGTACATCAGTGATGGCTCATAGTACATCAGTGATGATCCATAGTACATCAGTGATGATCCATAGTACACCAGTGATGATCCATAGTACATCAGTGATGGCTCATAGTACATCAGTGATGATCCATAATACATCAGTGATGATCCATAGTACACCAGTGATGGCCCATAGTACTTCAGTGATGATCTATAGTACATCAGTGATGATCCACAGTACATCAGTGATGATCCACAGTACATCAGTGATGATCCACGGTACATCAGTGATGATCCATAGTACATCAGTGATGATCCTCAGTACATCAATGATGATCCACAGTACATCAGTGATGATCCACAGTACATCAGTGATGATCCACAGTACATCAGTGATGATCCACAGGACATCAGGGATGGTCCACAGTACATCAGTGATGATCCATAGTAAACCAGTCATGATCCATAGTACATCAGTGATGATCCATAGTACATCAGTGATGATCCATAGTACACCAGTGATGGCCCATAGTACACCAGTGATGATCCATAGTACACCAGTGATGGCCCATAGTACTTCAGTGATGATCTATAGTACATCAGTGATGATCCACAGTACATCAGTGATGATCCACAATACATCAGGGATGGTCCACAGTATATCAGTGATGATCCATAGTACATCAGTGATGGCCCACAGTACATCAGTGATGATCCACAGTACATCAGTGATGATCCATAGTACACCAGTGATGGTCCATAGTACACCAGTGATGGTCCATAGTACATCAGTGATGATCCATAGTACATCAGTGATGATCCACAGTACATCAGGGATGGTCCACAGTACATCAGTGATGATCCATAGTACACCAGTGATGGCCCAAAGCACATCAGTGATGGTCCATAGTACACCAGGGATGATCCATTGTAATCCAGTGATGATCCATAGTACACCAGTGATGGCCCATAGTACACCAGTGATGGCCCATAGTACATCAGTGATGATCCACAGTACATCAGTGATGATCTATAGTACATCAGGGATGGTCCACAGTACATCAGTGATGATCCATAGTACACCAGTGATGATCCATAGTACATCAGTGATGCTCCATAGTACACCTGTGATGGCCCACAGTACACCTGTGATGGCCCACAGTAGATCAGTGATGATCCACAGTACATCAGGGATGATCCACAGTATATCAGGGATGGTCCACAGTATATCAGTGATGAGCCATAGTACATCAGTGATGGTCCATAGTACACCAGTGATGATCCATAGTACACCAGTGATGGCCCATAGTACACCAGTGATGGCCCATAGTACACCAGTGATGATCCATAGTACACCAGTGATGGCCCATAGTACACCAGTGATGTCCCATAGTACATCAGTGATGATCCACAGTACATCAGTGATGATCCATAGTACACCAGGGATGGCCCATAGTACATCAGTGATGGCTCATAGTACATCAGTGATGATCCATAGTACATCAGTGATGATCCATAGTACACCAGTGATGATCCATAGTACATCAGTGATGGCTCTTAGTACATCAGTAAGGATCCATAGTACACCAGTGATGATCCATAGTACATCAGTGATGATCCACAGTACATCAGTGATGATCCACAGTACATCAGGGATGGTCCATAGTACATCAGTGATGATCCATAGTACACCAGTGATGATCCATAGTACACCAGTGATGGCCCATAGTACATCAGTGATGAACTATAGTACATCAGTGATGATCCACAGTACATCAGTGATGATCCACAGTACATCAGGGATGGTCCATAGTACACCAGTGATGATCCACAGTACACCAGTGATGATCCATAGTACACCAGTGATGGTCCATAGTACATCAGGGATGGTCCATAGTACATCAGTGATGATCCATAGTACACCAGTGATGATCCATAGTACACCAGTGATGGCCCATAGTACATCAGTGATGAACTATAGTACATCAGTGATGATCCACAGTACATCAGTGATGATCCACAGTACATCAGGGATGGTCCATAGTACACCAGTGATGATCCACAGTACACCAGTGATGATCCACAGTACACCAGTGATGATCCATAGTACACCAGTGATGGTCCATAGTACATCAGTGATGATCTATAGTACATCAGTGATGGTCCATAGTACATCAGTGATGATCTATAGTACATCAGTGATGATCTATAGTACATCAGTGATGATCCACAGTACATCAGTTATGATACACAGTACATCAGTGATGATCCACAGTACATCAGTGATGATCCACAATACTTCAGTGATGATCCACAGTACATCAGTGATGACCCACAGTACATCAGGGATGGTCCACAGTATATCAGTGCTGATCCATAGTACATCAGTGATGGTCCATAGTACATCAGTGATGGTCCATAGTACACCAGTGATGATCCATAGTACACCAGTGATGGCCCATAGTACACCAGTGATGGCCCATAGTACATCAGTGATGATCCATAGTACATCAGTGATGATCCACAGTACATCAGTGATGATCCACAGTACATCAGGGATGGTCCATAGTACATCAGTGATGGTCCATAGTACATCAGTGATGATCCATAGTACACCAGTGATGGCCCATAGTACATCAGTGATGATCCACAGTACATCAGGGATGGTCCATAGTACATCAGTGATGATCCATAGTACACCAGTGATGATCCATAGTACACCAGTGATGGCCCATAGTACATCAGTGATGAACTATAGTACATCAGTGATGATCCACAGTACATCAGTGATGATCCATAGTACATCAGTGATGATCCACAGTACATCACTGATGATCCACAGTACATCAGGGATGGTCCATAGTACATCAGTGATGATCCATAGTACACCAGTGATGATCCATAGTACACCAGTGATGGCCCATAGTACATCAGTGATGAACTATAGTACATCAGTGATGATCCACAGTACATCAGTGATGATACACAGTACATCAGGTATGGTCCATAGTACACCAGTGAGGATCCACAGTACACCAGTGATGATCCATAGTACACCAGTGATGGTCCATAGTACATCAGTGATGATCTATAGTACATCAGTGATGGTCCATAGTACATCAGTGATGAGCTATAGTACATCAGTGATGATCTATAGTACATCAGTGATGATCCATAGTACACCAGTGATGATCCATAGTACACCAGTGATGGCCCATAGTACATCAGTGATGAACTATAGTACATCAGTGATGGTCCATAGTAAATTAGTGATGGTCCATAGTACACCAGTGATGATCCATAGTACTCCAGTGATGGCCCATAGTACACCAGTGATGGCCCATAGTACATCAGTGATGATCTATAGTACATCAGTGATGATCCACAGTACATCAGGGATGGTCCATAGTACATCAGGGATGATCCATAGTACATCAGTGATGATCCACAGTACATCAGTGATGATCCACAGTACATCAGTGATGATCCACAGTACATCAGTGATGGTCCACAGTACATCAGTGATGATCCATAGTACACCAGTCATGATCCATAGTACATCAGTGATGATCCATAGTACATCAGTGATGGCCCACAGTACATCAGGGATGATCCACAGTACATCAGTGATGATCCATAGTACACCAGTGATGGCCCATAGTACACCAGTGATGGCCCATAGTACATCAGTGATGATCCACAGTACATCAGTGATGATCTATAGTACATCAGTGATGATCTATAGTACATCAGTGATGATCCACAGTACACCAGTGATGATTCACAGTACATCAGGGATGGTCCATAGTACATCAGGGATGGTCCATAGTACATCAGTGATGATCCACAGTACATCAGGGATGGTCCACAGTACATCAGTGATGATCCATAGTACATCAGTGATGGCCCATAGTATATCAGTGATGATCCATATTACACCAGTGATGATCCATAGTACACCAGGGATGACCCACAGTACATCAGTGATGATCCACAGTACATCAGTGATGGTCCATAGTAAATCAGTGATGGTCCATAGAACACCAGTGATGATCCATAGTTCACCAGTGATGGCCCATAGTATACCAGTGATGTCCCATAGTACATCAGTGATGATCCACAGTACATCAGTGATGATCCATAGTACACCAGGGATGGCCCATAGTACATCAGTGATGGCTCATAGTACATCAGTGATGATCCATAGTACATCAGTGATGATCCATAGTACACCAGTGATGATCCATAGTACATCAGTGATGGCTCATAGTACATCAGTGATGATCCATAGTACATCAGTGATGATCCATAGTACACCAGTGATGATCCATAGTACATCAGTGATGGCTCATAGTACATCAGTGATGATCCATAATACATCAGTGATGATCCATAGTACACCAGTGATGGCCCATAGTACTTCAGTGATGATCTATAGTACATCAGTGATGATCCACAGTACATCAGTGATGATCCACAGTACATCAGTGATGATCCACGGTACATCAGTGATGATCCATAGTACATCAGTGATGATCCTCAGTACATCAATGATGATCCACAGTACATCAGTGATGATCCACAGTACATCAGTGATGATCCACAGTACATCAGTGATGATCCACAGGACATCAGGGATGGTCCACAGTACATCAGTGATGATCCATAGTAAACCAGTCATGATCCATAGTACATCAGTGATGATCCATAGTACATCAGTGATGATCCATAGTACACCAGTGATGGCCCATAGTACACCAGTGATGATCCATAGTACACCAGTGATGGCCCATAGTACTTCAGTGATGATCTATAGTACATCAGTGATGATCCACAGTACATCAGTGATGATCCACAATACATCAGGGATGGTCCACAGTATATCAGTGATGATCCATAGTACATCAGTGATGGCCCACAGTACATCAGTGATGATCCACAGTACATCAGTGATGATCCATAGTACACCAGTGATGGTCCATAGTACACCAGTGATGGTCCATAGTACATCAGTGATGATCCATAGTACATCAGTGATGATCCACAGTACATCAGGGATGGTCCACAGTACATCAGTGATGATCCATAGTACACCAGTGATGGCCCAAAGCACATCAGTGATGGTCCATAGTACACCAGGGATGATCCATTGTAATCCAGTGATGATCCATAGTACACCAGTGATGGCCCATAGTACACCAGTGATGGCCCATAGTACATCAGTGATGATCCACAGTACATCAGTGATGATCTATAGTACATCAGGGATGGTCCACAGTACATCAGTGATGATCCATAGTACACCAGTGATGATCCATAGTACATCAGTGATGCTCCATAGTACACCTGTGATGGCCCACAGTACACCTGTGATGGCCCACAGTAGATCAGTGATGATCCACAGTACATCAGGGATGATCCACAGTATATCAGGGATGGTCCACAGTATATCAGTGATGAGCCATAGTACATCAGTGATGGTCCATAGTACACCAGTGATGATCCATAGTACACCAGTGATGGCCCATAGTACACCAGTGATGGCCCATAGTACACCAGTGATGATCCATAGTACACCAGTGATGGCCCATAGTACACCAGTGATGTCCCATAGTACATCAGTGATGATCCACAGTACATCAGTGATGATCCATAGTACACCAGGGATGGCCCATAGTACATCAGTGATGGCTCATAGTACATCAGTGATGATCCATAGTACATCAGTGATGATCCATAGTACACCAGTGATGATCCATAGTACATCAGTGATGGCTCTTAGTACATCAGTGAGGATCCATAGTACACCAGTGATGATCCATAGTACATCAGTGATGGCTCATAGTACATCAGTGATGATCCATAATACATCAGTGATGATCCATAGTACATCAGTGATGATCCATAGTACACCAGTCATGGCCCATAGTACTACAGTGATGATCTATAGTATATCAGTGATGATCCACAGTACATCAGTGATGATCCACAGTACATCAGTGATGATCCAAGGTACATCAGTGATGATCCATAGTACATCAGTGATGATCCTCAGTACATCAGTGATGATCCACAGTACATCAGTGATGATCCACAGTACATCAGTGATGATCCACAGTACATCAGGGATGGTCCACAGTACATCAGTGATGATCCATAGTACACCAGTCATGATCCATAGTACATCAGTGATGATCCATAGTACATCAGTGATGATCCATAGTACACCAGTGATGATCCATAGTACACCAGTGATGGCCCATAGTACTTCAGTGATAATTAATAGTACATCAGTGATGATCCACAGTACATCAGTGATGATCCACAATACATCAGGGATGGTCCACAGTATATCAGTGATGATCTATAGTACATCAGTGATGGCCCACAGTACATCAGTGATGATCCATAGTACATCAGTGATGATCCATAGTACACCAGTGATGGCCCATAGTACATCAGTGATGGTACATAGTACATCAGTGATGATCCATAGTACATCAGTGATGATCCATAGTACACCAGTAATGATCCACAGTACATCAGTTATGATCCACAGTACATCAGTGATGATCCACAGTACATCAGTGATGATCCACAATACTTCAGTGATGATCCACAGTACATCAGTGATGATCCACAGTACATCAGGGATGGTCCACAGTATATCAGTGATGATCCATAGTACATCAGTGATGGCCCATAGTACATCAGTGATGATCCATAGTACACCAGTGATGATCCATAGTACACCAGTAATGTTCCATAGTACACCAGGGATGATCCACAGTACATCAGTGGTGGTCCACAGTACATCAGTGATGGTCCATAGTACACCAGTGATGATCCATAGTACACCAGTGATGATCCATAGTACACCAGTGATGGCCCGTAGTACACCAGTGATGGCCCATAGTACATCAGTGATGATCCATAGTACATCAATGATGATCCACAGTACATCAGTGATGATCCACAGTACATCAGGGATGGTCCATAGTACATCAGTGATGATCCATAGTACACCAGTGATGATCCATAGTACACCAGTGATGGCCCATAGTACATCAGTGATGAACTATAGTACATCAGTGATGATCCACAGTACATCAGGGATGGTCCATAGTACATCAGTGATGATCCATAGTACACCAGTGATGATCCATAGTACACCAGTGATGGCCCATAGTACATCAGTGATGAACTATAGTACATCAGTGATGATCCACAGTACATCAGTGATGATCCACAGTACATCAGGGATGGTCCATAGTACACCAGTGATGATCCACAGTACACCAGTGATGATCCATAGTACACCAGTGATGGTCCATAGTACATCAGTGATAATCTATAGTACATCAGTGATGGTCCATAGTACATCAGTGATGATCTATATACATAGTACACCAGTGATGATCTATAGTACATCAGTGATGATCTACAGTACATCAGTTATGATCCACAGTACATTAGTGATGATCCACAGTACATCAGTGATGATCCACAATACTTCAGTGATGATCCACAGTACATCAGTGATGATCCACAGTACATCAGGGATGGTCCACAGTATATCAGTGATGATCCATAGTACATCAGTGATGGTCCATAGTACATCAGTGATGGTCCATAGTACACCAGTGATGATCCATAGTACACCAGTGATGATCCATAGTACACCAGTGATGGCCCATAGTACACCAGTGATGGCCCATAGTACATCAGTGATGATCCATAGTACATCAGTGATGATCCACAGTACATCAGTGATGATCCACAGTACATCAGGGATGGTCCATAGTACATCAGTGATGATCCATAGTACACCAGTGATGATCCATAGTACACCAGTGATGGCCCATAGTACATCAGTGATGAACTATAGTACATCAGTGATGATCCACAGTACATCAGGGATGGTCCATAGTACATCAGTGATGATCCATAGTACACCAGTGATGATCCATAGTACACCAGTGATGGCCCATAGTACATCAGTGATGAACAATAGTACATCAGTGATGATCCACAGTACATCAGTGATGATCCATAGTACATCAGTGATGATCCACAGTACATCAGTGATGATCCACAGTACATCAGGGATGGTCCATAGTACATCAGTGATGATCCATAGTACACCAGTGATGATCCATAGTACACCAGTGATGTCCCATAGTACATCAGTGATGAACTATAGTACATCAGTGATGATCCACAGTACATCAGTGATGATCCACAGTACATCAGGGATGGTCCATAGTACACCAGTGATGATCCACAGTACACCAGTGATGATCCATAGTACACCAGTGATGGTCCATAGTACATCAGTGATGATCTATAGTACATCAGTGATGGTCCATAGTACATCAGTGATGATCTATAGTACATCAGTGATGATCCACAGTACATCAGTTATGATACACAGTACATCAGTGATGATCCACAGTACATCAGTGATGATCCACAATACTTCAGTGATGATCCACAGTACATCAGTGATGATCCACAGTACATCAGGGATGGTCCACAGTATATCAGTGATGATCCATAGTACATCAGTGATGGTCCATAGTACACCAGTGATGATCTATAGTACACCAGTGATGGCCCATAGTACACCAGTGATGGCCCATAGTACATCAGTGATGATCCATAGTACATCAGTGATGATCCACAGTACATCAGTGATGATCCACAGTACATCAGGGATGGTCCATAGTACATCAGTGATGATCCATAGTACATCAGTGATGATCCATAGTACACCAGTGATGGCCCATAGTACACCAGTGATGGCCCATAGTACATCAGTGATGATCCACAGTACATCAGTGATGATCTATAGTACATCAGTGATGATCCACAGTACACCAGTGATGATTCACAGTACATCAGGGATGGTCCATAGTACATCAGGGATGGTCCATAGTACATCAGTGATGATCCACAGTACATCAGGGATGGTCCACAGTACATCAGTGATGATCCATAGTACATCAGTGATGGCCCATAGTACATCAGTGATGATCCATATTACACCAGTGATGATCCATAGTACACCAGGGATGACCCACAGTACATCAGTGATGATCCACAGTACATCAGTGATGGTCCATAGTAAATCAGTGATGGTCCATAGTACACCAGTGATGATCCATAGTTCACCAGTGATGGCCCATAGTACACCAGTGATGATCCATAGTACACCAGAGATGGCCCATAGTATACCAGTGATGTCCCATAGTACATCAGTGATGATCCACAGTACATCAGTGATGATCCATAGTACACCAGGGATGGCCCATAGTACATCAGTGATGGCTCATAGTACATCAGTGATGATCCATAGTACATCAGTGATGATCCATAGTACACCAGTGATGATCCATAGTACATCAGTGATGGCTCATAGTACATCAGTGATGATCCATAGTACATCAGTGATGATCCATAGTACACCAGTGATGATCCATAGTACATCAGTGATGGCTCATAGTACATCAGTGATGATCCATAATACATCAGTGATGATCCATAGTACACCAGTGATGGCCCATAGTACTTCAGTGATGATCTATAGTACACCAGTGATGATCCACAGTACATCAGTGATGATCCACAGTACATCAGTGATGATCCACGGTACATCAGTGATGATCCACGGTACATCAGTGATGATCCATAGTACATCAGTGATGATCCTCAGTACATCAATGATGATCCACAGTACATCAGTGATGATCCACAGTACATCAGTGATGATCCACAGTACATCAGTGATGATCCACAGGACATCAGGGATGGTCCACAGTACATCAGTGATGATCCATAGTAAACCAGTCATGATCCATAGTACATCAGTGATGATCCATAGTACATCAGTGATGATCCATAGTACACCAGTGATGGCCCATAGTACACCAGTGATGATCCATAGTACACCAGTGATGGCCCATAGTACTTCAGTGATGATCTATAGTACATCAGTGATGATCCACAGTACATCAGTGATGATCCACAATACATCAGGGATGGTCCACAGTATATCAGTGATGATCCATAGTACATCAGTGATGGCCCACAGTACATCAGTGATGATCCACAGTACATCAGTGATGATCCATAGTACACCAGTGATGGTCCATAGTACACCAGTGATGGTCCATAGTACATCAGTGATGATCCATAGTACATCAGTGATGATCCACAGTACATCAGGGATGGTCCACAGTACATCAGTGATGATCCATAGTACACCAGTGATGGCCCAAAGCACATCAGTGATGGTCCATAGTACACCAGGGATGATCCATTGTAATCCAGTGATGATCCATAGTACACCAGTGATGGCCCATAGTACACCAGTGATGGCCCATAGTACATCAGTGATGATCCACAGTACATCAGTGATGATCTATAGTACATCAGGGATGGTCCACAGTACATCAGTGATGATCCATAGTACACCAGTGATGATCCATAGTACATCAGTGATGCTCCATAGTACACCTGTGATGGCCCACAGTACACCTGTGATGGCCCACAGTAGATCAGTGATGATCCACAGTACATCAGGGATGATCCACAGTATATCAGGGATGGTCCACAGTATATCAGTGATGAGCCATAGTACATCAGTGATGGTCCATAGTACACCAGTGATGATCCATAGTACACCAGTGATGGCCCATAGTACACCAGTGATGGCCCATAGTACACCAGTGATGATCCATAGTACACCAGTGATGGCCCATAGTACACCAGTGATGTCCCATAGTACATCAGTGATGATCCACAGTACATCAGTGATGATCCATAGTACACCAGGGATGGCCCATAGTACATCAGTGATGGCTCATAGTACATCAGTGATGATCCATAGTACATCAGTGATGATCCATAGTACACCAGTGATGATCCATAGTACATCAGTGATGGCTCTTAGTACATCAGTGATGATCCATAGTACACCAGTGATGATCCATAGTACATCAGTGATGGCTCATAGTACATCAGTGATGATCCATAATACATCAGTGATGATCCATAGTACATCAGTGATGATCCATAGTACACCAGTCATGGCCCATAGTACTACAGTGATGATCTATAGTACATCAGTGATGATCCACAGTACATCAGTGATGATCCACAGTACATCAGTGATGATCCAAGGTAAATCAGTGATGATCCATAGTACATCAGTGATGATCCTCAGTACATCAGTGATGATCCACAGTACATCAGTGATGATCCACAGTACATCAGTGATGATCCACAGTACATCAGGGATGGTCCACAGTACATCAGTGATGATCCATAGTACACCAGTCATGATCCATAGTACATCAGTGATGATCTATAGTACATCAGTGATGATCCACAGTACATCAGTTATGATAAACAGTACATCAGTGATGATCCACAGTACATCAGTGATGATCCACAATACTTCAGTGATGATCCACAGTACATCAGTGATGATCCACAGTACATCAGGGATGGTCCACAGTATATCAGTGATGATCCATAGTACATCAGTGATGGTCCATAGTACACCAGTGATGATCTATAGTACACCAGTGATGGCCCATAGTACACCAGTGATGGCCCATAGTACATCAGTGATGATCCATAGTACATCAGTGATGATCCACAGTACATCAGTGATGATCCACAGTACAACAGGGATGGTCCATAGTACATCAGTGATGATCCATAGTACACCAGTGATGATCCATAGTACACCAGTGATGGCCCATAGTACATCAGTGATGAACTATAGTACATCAGTGATGATCCACAGTACATCAGGGATGGTCCATAGTACATCAGTGATGATCCATAGTACACCAGTGATGATCCATAGTACACCAGTGATGGCCCATAGTACATCAGTGATGAACTATAGTACATCAGTGATGATCCACAGTACATCAGTGATGATCCATAGTACATCAGTGATGATCCACAGTATATCAGTGATGATCCACAGTACATCAGGGATGGTCCATAGTACATCAGTGATGATCCATAGTACACCAGTGATGATCCATAGTACACCAGTGATGGCCCATAGTACATCAGTGATGAATTATAGTACATCAGTGATGATCCACAGTACATCATTGATGATCCACAGTACACCAGTGATGATCCACAGTACACCAGTGATGATCCATAGTACACCAGTGATGGTCCATAGTACATCAGTGATGATCTATAGTACATCAGTGATGGTCCATAGTACATCAGTGATGAGCTATAGTACATGAGTGATGATCTATAGTACATCAGTGATGATCCATAGTACACCAGTGATGATCCATAGTACACCAGTGATGGCCCATAGTACATCAGTGATGAACTATAGTACATCAGTGATGATCCACAGTACATCAGGGATGGTCCATAGTACACCAGTGATGATCCATAGTACACCAGTGATGATCCACAGTACACCAGTGATGATCCATAGTACACCAGTGATGGCCCATAGTACATCAGTGATGAACTATAGTACATCAGTGATGATCCACAGTACATCAGTGATGATCCATAGTACATCAGTGATGATCCACAGTATATCAGTGATGATCCACAGTACATCAGGGATGGTCCATAGTACATCAGTGATGATCCATAGTACACCAGTGATGATCCATAGTACACCAGTGATGGCCCATAGTACATCAGTGATGAACTATAGTACATCTGTGATGATCCACAGTACATCAGTGATGATCCACAGTACATCAGGGATGGTCCATAGTACACCAGTGATGATCCACAGTACACCAGTGATGATCCATAGTACACCAGTGATGGTCCATAGTACATCAGTGATGATCTATAGTACATCAGTGATGGTCCATAGTACATCAGTGATGAGCTATAGTACATCAGTGATGATCTATAGTACATCAGTGATGATCCATAGTACACCAGTGATGATCCATAGTACACCAGTGATGGCCCATAGTACATCAGTGATGAACTATAGTACATCAGTGATGATCCACAGTACATCAGGGATGGTCCATAGTACATCAGTGATGATCCATAGTACATCAGTGATGATCCATCGTACACCAGTGATGGCCCATAGTACATCAGTGATGAACTATAGTACATCAGTGATGATCCACAGTACATCAGTGATGATCCATAGTACATCAGTGATGATCCACAGTACATCAGTGATGATCCACAGTACATCAGGGATGGTCCATAGTACATCAGTGATGATCCATAGTACACCAGTGATGATCCATAGTACACCAGTGATGGCCCATAGTACATCAGTGATGAACTATAGTACATCAGTGATGATCCACAGTACATCAGGATGATCCACAGTACATCAGGGATGGTCCATAGTACACCAGTGATGATCCACAGTACACCAGTGATGATCCATAGTACACCAGTGATGGTCCATAGTACATCAGTGATGATCTATAGTACATCAGTGATGGTCCATAGTACATCAGTGATGATCTATAGTACATCAGTGATGATCTATAGTACATCAGTGATGATCCATAGTACATCAGTGATGACCCACAGTACATCAGTGATGGTCCACAGTACATCAGGGATGGTCCACAGTACATCGGTGATGATCCATAGTACACCAGTGATGGCCCATAGTACATCAGGGATGGTCCATAGTACATCAGTGACGATCCATAGTAGATCAGTGATGATTCTGAGTACACCAGTGATGGCCCATAGTACACCAGTGATGGCCCATAGTACATCAGTGATGATCCACAGTACATCAGTGATGATCCATAGTACATCAGTGATGATCCACAGTACATCAGTGATGATCCACAGTACATCAGGGATGGTCCATAGTACATCAGTGATGATCCATAGTACACCAGTGATGATCCATAGTACACCAGCGATGGCCCATAGTACATCAGTGATGAACTATAGTACATCAGTGATGATCCACAGTACATCAGTGATGATCCACAGTACATCAGGGATGGTCCATAGTACACCAGTGATGATCCACAGTACATCAGTGATGATCTATAGTACATCAGTGATGGTCCATAGTACATCAGTGATGATCTATAGTACATCAGTGATGATCTATAGTACATCAGTGATGATCCACAGTACATCAGTTATGATACACAGTACATCAGTGATGATCCACAGTCCATCAGTGATGATCCACAATACATCAGGGATGGTCCATAGTACATCAGTGATGATCCATAGTACACCAGTGATGATCCATAGTACACCAGCGATGGCCCATAGTACATCAGTGATGAACTATAGTACATCAGTGATGATCCACAGTACATCAGTGATGATCCACAGTACATCAGGGATGGTCCACAGTATATCAGTGATGATCCATAGTACATCAGTGATGGTCCATAGTACATCAGTGATGGTGCATAGTACACCAGTGATGATCCATAGTACACCAGTGATGATCCATAGTACACCAGTGATGATCCATAGTACACCAGTGATGGCCCATAGTACACCAGTGATGGCCCATAGTACATCAGTGATGATCCACAGTACATCAGTGATGATCCACAGTACATCAGTGAGGATCCACAGTACATCAGGGATGGTCCATAGTACATCAGTGATGATCCATAGTACACCAGTGATGATCCATAGTACACCAGTGATGGCCCATAGTACATCAGTGATGAACTATAGTACATCAGTGATGATCCACAGTACATCAGGGATGGTCCATAGTACATCAGTGATGATCCATAGTACACCAGTGATGATCCATAGTACACCAGTGATGGCCCATAGTACATCAGTGATGAACTATAGTACATCAGTGATGATCCACAGTACATCAGTGATGATCCATAGTACATCAGTGATGATCCACAGTACATCAGTGATGATCCACAGTACATCAGGGATGGTCCATAGTACATCAGTGATGATCCATAGTACACCAGTGATGATCCATAGTACACCAGTGATGGCCCATAGTACATCAGTGATGAACTATAGTACATCAGTGATGATCCACAGTACATCAGTGATGATCCACAGTACATCAGTGATGATCCACAGTACATCAGTGATGATCCACAGTACATCAGGGATGGTCCATAGTACACCAGTGATGATCCACAGTACACCAGTGATGATCCATAGTACACCAGTGATGGTCCATAGTACATCAGGGATGGTCCATAGTACATCAGTGATGATCCATAGTACACCAGTGATGATCCATAGTACACCAGTGATGGCCCATAGTACATCAGTGATGAACTATAGTACATCAGTGATGATCCACAGTACATCAGTGATGATCCACAGTACATCAGGGATGGTCCATAGTACACCAGTGATGATCCACAGTACACCAGTGATGATCCATACTACACCAGTGATGGTCCATAGTACATCAGTGATGATCTATAGTACATCAGTGATGGTCCATAGTACATCAGTGATGATCTATAGTACATCAGTGATGATCTATAGTACATCAGTGATGATCCACAGTACATCAGTTATGATACACAGTACATCAGTGATGATCCACAGTACATCAGTGATGATCCACAATACTTCAGTGATGATCCACAGTACATCAGTGATGATCCACAGTACATCAGGGATGGTCCACAGTATATCAGTGATGATCCATAGTACATCAGTGATGGTCCATAGTACATCAGTGATGGTCCATAGTACACCAGTGATGATCCATAGTACACCAGTGATGGCCCATAGTACACCAGTGATGGCCCATAGTACATCAGTGATGAACTATAGTACATCAGTGATGATCCACAGTACATCAGGGATGGTCCATAGTACATCAGTGATGATCCATAGTACACCAGTGATGGCCCATAGTACATCAGTGATGAACTATAGTACATCAGTGATGATCCACAGTACATCAGTGATGATCCATAGTACATCAGTGATGATCCACAGTACATCAGTGATGATCCACAGTACATCAGGTATGGTCCATAGTACATCAGTGATGATCCATAGTACACCAGTGATGATCCATAGTACACCAGTGATGGCCCATAGTACATCAGTGATGAACTATAGTACATCAGTGATGATCCACAGTACATCAGTGATGATCCACAGTACATCAGGGATGGTCCATAGTACACCAGTGATGATCCACAGTACACCAGTGATGATCCATAGTACACCAGTGATGGTCCATAGTACATCAGTGATGATCTATAGTACATCAGTGATGATCCATAGTACATCAGTGATGATCCACAGTACATCAGGGATGGTCCACAGTACATCAGTGATGATCCATAGTACACCAGTGATGGCCCAAAGCACATCAGTGATGGTCCATAGTACACCAGGGATGATCCATTGTAATCCAGTGATGATCCATAGTACACCAGTGATGGCCCATAGTACACCAGTGATGGCCCATAGTACATCAGTGATGATCCACAGTACATCAGTGATGATCTATAGTACATCAGGGATGGTCCACAGTACATCAGTGATGATCCATAGTACACCAGTGATGATCCATAGTACATCAGTGATGCTCCATAGTACACCTGTGATGGCCCACAGTACACCTGTGATGGCCCACAGTAGATCAGTGATGATCCACAGTACATCAGGGATGATCCACAGTATATCAGGGATGGTCCACAGTATATCAGTGATGAGCCATAGTACATCAGTGATGGTCCATAGTACACCAGTGATGATCCATAGTACACCAGTGATGGCCCATAGTACACGAGTGATGGCCCATAGTACACCAGTGATGATCCATAGTACACCAGTGATGGCCCATAGTACACCAGTGATGTCCCATAGTACATCAGTGATGATCCACAGTACATCAGTGATGATCCATAGTACACCAGGGATGGCCCATAGTACATCAGTGATGGCTCATAGTACATCAGTGATGATCCATAGTACATCAGTGATGATCCATAGTACACCAGTGATGATCCATAGTACATCAGTGATGGCTCTTAGTACATCAGTGATGATCCATAGTACACCAGTGATGATCCATAGTACATCAGTGATGGCTCATAGTACATCAGTGATGATCCATAATACATCAGTGATGATCCATAGTACACCAGTGATGATCCATAGTACACCAGTGATGGCCCATAGTACATCAGTGATGAACTATAGTACATCAGTGATGATCCACAGTACATCAGTGATGATCCACAGTACATCAGTGATGATCCACAGTACATCAGTGATGATCCACAGTACATCAGGGATGGTCCATAGTACACCAGTGATGATCCACAGTACACCAGTGATGATCCATAATACATCAGTGATGATCCATAGTACACCAGTGATGATCCATAGTACACCAGTGATGGCCCATAGTACATCAGTGATGAACTATAGTACATCAGTGATGATCCACAGTACATCAGTGATGATCCACAGTACATCAGTGATGATCCACAGTACATCAGTGATGATCCACAGTACATCAGGGATGGTCCATAGTACACCAGTGATGATCCACAGTACACCAGTGATGATCCATAGTACACCAGTGATGGTCCATAGTACATCAGGGATGGTCCATAGTACATCAGTGATGATCCATAGTACACCAGTGATGATCCATAGTACACCAGTGATGGCCCATAGTACTTCAGTGATAATTAATAGTACATCAATGATGAATCACAGTACATCAGTGATGATCCACAATACATCAGGGATGGTCCACAGTATATCAGTGATGATCCATAGTACATCAGTGATGATCCACAGTACATCAGTGATGATCCATAGTACACCAGTGATGGCCCATAGTACATCAGTGATGGTCCATAGTACATCAGTGATGATCCATAGTACATCAGTGATGATCCATAGTACACCAGTGATGATCCACAGTACATCAGTTATGATCCACAGTACATCAGTGATGATCCACAGTACATCAGTGATGATCCACAATACTTCAGTGATGATCCACAGTACATCAGTGATGATCCACAGTACATCAGGGATGGTCCACAGTATATCAGTGATGATCCATAGTACATCAGTGATGGCCCATAGTACATCAGTGATGATCCATAGTACACCAGTGATGATCCATAGTACACCAGTAATGTTCCATAGTACACCAGGGATGATCCACAGTACATCAGTGATGATCCACAGTACATCAGTGGTGGTCCACAGTACGTCAGTGATGGTCCATAGTACACCAGTGATGATCCATAGTACACCAGTGATGATCCATAGTACACCAGTGATGGCCCGTAGTACACCAGTGATGGCCCATAGTACATCAGTGATGATCCATAGTACATCAATGATGATCCACAGTACATCAGTGATGATCCACAGTACATCAGGGATGGTCCATAGTACATCAGTGATGATCCATAGTACACCAGTGATGATCCATAGTACACCAGTGATGGCCCATAGTACATCAGTGATGAACTATAGTACATCAGTGATGATCCACAGTACATCAGGGATGGTCCATAGTACATCAGTGATGATCCATAGTACACCAGTGATGATCCATAGTACACCAGTGATGGCCCATAGTACATCAGTGATGAACTATAGTACATCAGTGATGATCCACAGTACATCAGTGATGATCCACAGTACATCAGGGATGGTCCATAGTACACCAGTGATGATCCACAGTACACCAGTGATGATCCATAGTACACCAGTGATGGTCCATAGTACATCAGTGATGATCTATAGTACATCAGTGATGGTCCATAGTACATCAGTGATGATCTATATACATAGTACACCAGTGATGATCTATAGTACATCAGTGATGATCTACAGTACATCAGTTATGATCCACAGTACATTAGTGATGATCCACAGTACATCAGTGATGATCCACAATACTTCAGTGATGATCCACAGTACATCAGTGATGATCCACAGTACATCAGGGATGGTCCACAGTATATCAGTGATGATCCATAGTACATCAGTGATGGTCCATAGTACATCAGTGATAGTCCATAGTACACCAGTGATGATCCATAGTACACCAGTGATGATCCATAGTACACCAGTGATGGCCCATAGTACACCAGTGATGGCCCATAGTACATCAGTGATGATCCATAGTACATCAGTGATGATCCACAGTACATCAGTGATGATCCACAGTACATCAGGGATGGTCCATAGTACATCAGTGATGATCCATAGTACACCAGTGATGATCCATAGTACACCAGTGATGGCCCATAGTACATCAGTGATGAACTATAGTACATCAGTGATGATCCACAGTACATCAGGGATGGTCCATAGTACATCAGTGATGATCCATAGTACACCAGTGATGATCCATTGTACACCAGTGATGGCCCATAGTACATCAGTGATGAACAATAGTACATCAGTGATGATCCACAGTACATCAGTGATGATCCATAGTACATCAGTGATGATCCACAGTACATCAGTGATGATCCACAGTACATCAGGGATGGTCCATAGTACATCAGTGATGATCCATAGTACACCAGTGATGATCCATAGTACACCAGTGATGGCCCATAGTACATCAGTGATGAACTATAGTACATCAGTGATGATCCACAGTACATCAGTGATGATCCACAGTACATCAGTGATGATCCATAGTACACCAGTGATGATCCATAGTACACCAGTGATGGTCCATAGTACATCAGTGATGATCTATAGTACATCAGTGATGGTCCATAGTACATCAGTGATGATCTATAGTACATCAGTGATGATCCACAGTACATCAGTTATGATACACAGTACATCAGTGATGATCCACAGTACATCAGTGATGATCCACAATACTTCAGTGATGATCCACAGTACATCAGTGATGATCCACAGTACATCAGGGATGGTCCACAGTATATCAGTGATGATCCATAGTACATCAGTGATGGTCCATAGTACACCAGTGATGATCTATAGTACACCAGTGATGGCCCATAGTACACCAGTGATGGCCCATAGTACATCAGTGATGATCCATAGTACATCAGTGATGATCCACAGTACATCAGTGATGATCCACAGTACATCAGGGATGGTCCATAGTACATCAGTGATGATCCATAGTACACCAGTGATGATCCATAGTACACCAGTGATGGCCCATAGTACATCAGTGATGAACTATAGTACATCAGTGATGATCCACAGTACATCAGGGATGGTCCATAGTACATCAGTGATGATCCATAGTACACCAGTGATGATCCATAGTACACCAGTGATGGCCCATAGTACATCAGTGATGAACTATAGTACATCAGTGATGATCCACAGTACATCAGTGATGATCCATAGTACATCAGTGATGATCCACAGTATATCAGTGATGATCCACAGTACATCAGGGATGGTCCATAGTACATCAGTGATGATCCATAGTACACCAGTGATGATCCATAGTACACCAGTGATGGCCCATAGTACATCAGTGATGAACTATAGTACATCAGTGATGATCCACAGTACATCAGTGATGATCCACAGTACACCAGTGATGATCCACAGTACACCAGTGATGATCCATAGTACACCAGTGATGGTCCATAGTACATCAGTGATGATCTATAGTACATCAGTGATGGTCCATAGTACATCAGTGATGAGCTATAGTACATGAGTGATGATCTATAGTACATCAGTGATGATCCATAGTACACCAGTGATGATCCATAGTACACCAGTGATGGCCCATAGTACATCAGTGATGAACTATAGTACATCAGTGATGATCCACAGTACATCAGGGATGGTCCATAGTACATCAGTGATGATCCATAGTACACCAGTGATGGCCCATAGTACATCAGTGATGAATTATAGTACATCAGTGATGATCCACAGTACATCAGTGATGATCCACAGTACATCAGGGATGGTCCATAGTACACCAGTGATGATCCACAGTACACCAGTGATGATCCATAGTACACCAGTGATGGCCCATAGTACATCAGTGATGAACTATAGTACATCAGTGATGATCCACAGTACATCAGTGATGATCCATAGTACATCAGTGATGATCCACAGTATATCAGTGATGATCCACAGTACATCAGGGATGGTCCATAGTACATCAGTGATGATCCATAGTACACCAGTGATGATCCATAGTACACCAGTGATGGCCCATAGTACATCAGTGATGAACTATAGTACATCTGTGATGATCCACAGTACATCAGTGATGATCCACAGTACATCAGGGATGGTCCATAGTACACCAGTGATGATCCACAGTACACCAGTGATGATCCATAGTACACCAGTGATGGTCCATAGTACATCAGTGATGATCTATAGTACATCAGTGATGGTCCATAGTACATCAGTGATGAGCTATAGTACATCAGTGATGATCTATAGTACATCAGTGATGATCCATAGTACACCAGTGATGATCCATAGTACACCAGTGATGGCCCATAGTACATCAGTGATGAACTATAGTACATCAGTGATGATCCACAGTACATCAGGGATGGTCCATAGTACATCAGTGATGATCCATAGTACATCAGTGATGATCCATAGTACACCAGTGATGGCCCATTGTACATCAGTGATGAACTATAGTACATCAGTGATGATCCACAGTACATCAGTGATGATCCATAGTACATCAGTGATGATCCACAGTACATCAGTGATGATCCACAGTACATCAGGGATGGTCCATAGTACATCAGTGATGATCCATAGTACACCAGTGATGATCCATAGTACACCAGTGATGGCCCATAGTACATCAGTGATGAACTATAGTACATCAGTGATGATCCACAGTACATCAGTGATGATCCACAGTACATCAGGGATGGTCCATAGTACACCAGTGATGATCCACAGTACACCAGTGATGATCCATAGTACACCAGTGATGGTCCATAGTACATCAGTGATGATCTATAGTACATCAGTGATGGTCCATAGTATATCAGTGATGATCTATAGTACATCAGTGATGATCTATAGTACATCAGTGATGATCCATAGTACATCAGTGATGACCCACAGTACATCAGTGATGGTCCACAGTACATCAGGGATGGTCCACAGTACATCGGTGATGATCCATAGTACACCAGTGATGGCCCATAGTACATCAGTGATGGTCCATAGTACATCAGTGATGATCCATAGTAGATCAGTGATGATTCTGAGTACACCAGTGATGGCCCATAGTACACCAGTGATGGCCCATAGTACATCAGTGATGATCCACAGTACATCAGTGATGATCCATAGTACATCAGTGATGATCCACAGTACATCAGTGATGATCCACAGTACATCAGGGATGGTCCATAGTACATCAGTGATGATCCATAGTACACCAGTGATGATCCATAGTACACCAGCGATGGCCCATAGTACATCAGTGATGAACTATAGTACATCAGTGATGATCCACAGTACATCAGTGATGATCCACAGTACATCAGGGATGGTCCGTAGTACACCAGTGATGATCCACAGTACATCAGTGATGATCTATAGTACATCAGTGATGATCTATAGTACATCAGTGATGGTCCATAGTACATCAGTGATGATCTATAGTACATCAGTGATGATCTATAGTACATCAGTGATGATCCACAGTACATCAGTTATGATACACAGTACATCAGTGATGATCCACAGTCCATCAGTGATGATCCACAGTACATCAGTGATGATCCACAGTCCATCAGTGATGATCCACAATACTTCAGTGATGATCCACAGTACATCAGTGATGATCCACAGTACATCAGGGATGGTCCACAGTATATCAGTGATGATCCATAGTACATCAGTGATGGTCCATAGTACATCAGTGATGGTGCATAGTACACCAGTGATGATCCATAGTACACCAGTGATGATCCATAGTACACCAGTGATGATCCATAGTACACCAGTGATGGCCCATAGTACACCAGTGATGGCCCATAGTACATCAGTGATGATCCACAGTACATCAGTGATGATCCACAGTACATCAGTGAGGATCCACAGTACATCAGGGATGGTCCATAGTACATCAGTGATGATCCATAGTACACCAGTGATGATCCATAGTACACCAGTGATGGCCCATAGTACATCAGTGATGAACTATAGTACATCAGTGATGATCCACAGTACATCAGGGATGGTCCATAGTACATCAGTGATGATCCATAGTACACCAGTGATGATCCATAGTACACCAGTGATGGCCCATAGTACATCAGTGATGAACTATAGTACATCAGTGATGATCCACAGTACATCAGTGATGATCCATAGTACATCAGTGATGATCCACAGTACATCAGTGATGATCCACAGTACACCAGGGATGGTACATAGTACATCAGTGATGATCCATAGTACACCAGTGATGATCCATAGTACACCAGTGATGGCCCATAGTACATCAGTGATGAACTATAGTACATCAGTGATGATTCACAGTACATCAGTGATGATCCACAGTACATCAGGGATGGTCCATAGTACACCAGTGATGATCCACAGTACACCAGTGATGATCCATAGTACACCAGTGATGGTCCATAGTACATCAGGGATGGTCCATAGTACATCAGTGATGATCCATAGTACACCAGTGATGATCCATAGTACACCAGTGATGGCCCATAGTACATCAGTGATGAACTATAGTACATCAGTGATGATCCACAGTACATCAGTGATGATCCACAGTACATCAGGGATGGTCCATAGTACACCAGTGATGATCCACAGTACACCAGTGTTGATCCATAGTACACCAGTGATGGTCCATAGTACATCAGTGATGATCTATAGTACATCAGTGATGGTCCATAGTACATCAGTGATGAGCTATAGTACATGAGTGATGATCTATAGTACATCAGTGATGATCCATAGTACACCAGTGATGATCCATAGTACACCAGTGATGGCCCATAGTACATCAGTGATGAACTATAGTACATCAGTGATGATCCACAGTACATCAGGGATGGTCCATAGTACATCTGTGATGATCCATAGTACACCAGTGATGGCCCATAGTACATCAGTGATGAACTATAGTACATCAGTGATGATCCACAGTACATCAGTGATGATCCACAGTACATCAGGGATGGTCCATAGTACACCAGTGATGATCCACAGTACACCAGTGATGATCCATAGTACACCAGTGATGGCCCATAGTACATCAGTGATGAACTATAGTACATCAGTGATGATCCACAGTACATCAGTGATGATCCATAGTACATCAGTGATGATCCACAGTATATCAGTGATGATCCACAGTACATCAGGGATGGTCCATAGTACATCAGTGATGATCCATAGTACACCAGTGATGATCCATAGTACTCCAGTGATGGCCCATAGTACATCAGTGATGAACTATAGTACATCTGTGATGATCCACAGTACATCAGTGATGATCCACAGTACATCAGGGATGGTCCATAGTACACCAGTGATGATCCACAGTACACCAGTGATGATCCATAGTACACCAGTGATGGTCCATAGTACATCAGTGATGATCTATAGTACATCAGTGATGGTCCATAGTACATCAGTGATGAGCTATAGTACATCAGTGATGATCTATAGTACATCAGCAATGATCCATAGTACACCAGTGATGATCCATAGTACACCAGTGATGGCCCATAGTACATCAGTGATGAACTATAGTACATCAGTGATGATCCACAGTACATCAGGGATGGTCCATAGTACATCAGTGATGATCCATAGTACATCAGTGATGATCCATAGTACACCAGTGATGGCCCATAGTACATCAGTGATGAACTATAGTACATCAGTGATGATCCACAGTACATCAGTGATGATCCATAGTACATCAGTGATGATCCACAGTACATCAGTGATGATCCACAGTACATCAGGGATGGTCCATAGTACATCAGTGATGATCCATAGTACACCAGTGATGATCCATAGTACACCAGTGATGGCCCATAGTACATCAGTGATGAACTATAGTACATCAGTGATGATCCACAGTACATCAGTGATGATCCACAGTACATCAGGGATGGTCCATAGTACACCAGTGATGATCCACAGTACACCAGTGATGATCCATAGTACACCAGTGATGGTCCATAGTACATCAGTGATGATCTATAGTACATCAGGGATGGTCCATAGTATATCAGTGATGATCTATAGTACATCAGTGATGATCTATAGTACATCAGTGATGATCCATAGTACATCAGTGATGACCCACAGTACATCAGTGATGGTCCACAGTACATCAGGGATGGTCCACAGTACATTGGTGATGATCCATAGTACACCAGTGATGGCCCATAGTAC
Source organism: Rana muscosa (assembly GCA_029206835.1). Classification (NCBI taxonomy): domain Eukaryota; kingdom Metazoa; phylum Chordata; class Amphibia; order Anura; family Ranidae; genus Rana; species Rana muscosa. The sequence continues at coordinate 1,117,030 of JARGYO010002340.1, read as the reverse complement.
ATCAGTGATGGTCCATAGTACATCAGTGATGATCCATAGTAGATCAGTGATGATTCTGAGTACACCAGTGATGGCCCATAGTACACCAGTGATGGCCCATAGTACATCAGTGATGATCCACAGTACATCAGTGATGATCCATAGTACATCAGTGATGATCCACAGTACATCAGTGATGATCCACAGTACATCAGGGATGGTCCATAGTACATCAGTGATGATCCATAGTACACCAGTGATGATCCATAGTACACCAGCGATGGCCCATAGTACATCAGTGATGAACTATAGTACATCAGTGATGATCCACAGTACATCAGTGATGATCCACAGTACATCAGGGATGGTCCATAGTACACCAGTGATGATCCACAGTACATCAGTGATGATCTATAGTACATCAGTGATGATCTATAGTACATCAGTGATGGTCCATAGTACATCAGTGATGATCTATAGTACATCAGTGATGATCTATAGTACATCAGTGATGATCCACAGTACATCAGTTATGATACACAGTACATCAGTGATGATCCACAGTCCATCAGTGATGATCCACAATACTTCAGTGATGATCCACAGTACATCAGTGATGATCCACAGTACATCAGGGATGGTCCACAGTATATCAGTGATGATCCATAGTACATCAGTGATGGTCCATAGTACATCAGTGATGGTGCATAGTACACCAGTGATGATCCATAGTACACCAGTGATGATCCATAGTACACCAGTGATGATCCATAGTACACCAGTGATGGCCCATAGTACACCAGTGATGGCCCATAGTACATCAGTGATGATCCACAGTACATCAGTGATGATCCACAGTACATCAGTGAGGATCCACAGTACATCAGGGATGGTCCATAGTACATCAGTGATGATCCATAGTACACCAGTGATGATCCATAGTACACCAGTGATGGCCCATAGTACATCAGTGATGAACTATAGTACATCAGTGATGATCCACAGTACATCAGGGATGGTCCATAGTACATCAGTGATGATCCATAGTACACCAGTGATGATCCATAGTACACCAGTGATGGCCCATAGTACATCAGTGATGAACTATAGTACATCAGTGATGATCCACAGTACATCAGTGATGATCCATAGTACATCAGTGATGATCCACAGTACATCAGTAATGATCCACAGTACACCAGGGATGGTCCATAGTACATCAGTGATGATCCATAGTACACCAGTGATGATCCATAGTACACCAGTGATGGCCCATAGTACATCAGTGATGAACTATAGTACATCAGTGATGATCCACAGTACATCAGTGATGATCCACAGTACATCAGGGATGGTCCATAGTACACCAGTGATGATCCACAGTACACCAGTGATGATCCATAGTACACCAGTGATGGTCCATAGTACATCAGGGATGGTCCATAGTACATCAGTGATGATCCATAGTACACCAGTGATGATCCATAGTACACCAGTGATGGCCCATAGTACATCAGTGATGAACTATAGTACATCAGTGATGATCCACAGTACATCAGTGATGATCCACAGTACATCAGGGATGGTCCATAGTACACCAGTGATGATCCACAGTACACCAGTGTTGATCCATAGTACACCAGTGATGGTCCATAGTACATCAGTGATGATCTATAGTACATCAGTGATGGTCCATAGTACATCAGTGATGAGCTATAGTACATGAGTGATGATCTATAGTACATCAGTGATGATCCATAGTACACCAGTGATGATCCATAGTACACCAGTGATGGCCCATAGTACATCAGTGATGAACTATAGTACATCAGTGATGATCCACAGTACATCAGGGATGGTCCATAGTACATCTGTGATGATCCATAGTACACCAGTGATGGCCCATAGTACATCAGTGATGAACTATAGTACATCAGTGATGATCCACAGTACATCAGTGATGATCCACAGTACATCAGGGATGGTCCATAGTACACCAGTGATGATCCACAGTACACCAGTGATGATCCATAGTACACCAGTGATGGCCCATAGTACATCAGTGATGAACTATAGTACATCAGTGATGATCCACAGTACATCAGTGATGATCCATAGTACATCAGTGATGATCCACAGTATATCAGTGATGATCCACAGTACATCAGGGATGGTCCATAGTACATCAGTGATGATCCATAGTACACCAGTGATGATCCATAGTACACCAGTGATGGCCCATAGTACATCAGTGATGAACTATAGTACATCTGTGATGATCCACAGTACATCAGTGATGATCCACAGTACATCAGGGATGGTCCATAGTACACCAGTGATGATCCACAGTACACCAGTGATGATCCATAGTACACCAGTGATGGTCCATAGTACATCAGTGATGATCTATAGTACATCAGTGATGGTCCATAGTACATCAGTGATGAGCTATAGTACATCAGTGATGATCTATAGTACATCAGCGATGATCCATAGTACACCAGTGATGATCCATAGTACACCAGTGATGGCCCATAGTACATCAGTGATGAACTATAGTACATCAGTGATGATCCACAGTACATCAGGGATGGTCCATAGTACATTAGTGATGATCCATAGTACATCAGTGATGATCCATAGTACACCAGTGATGGCCCATAGTACATCAGTGATGAACTATAGTACATCAGTGATGATCCACAGTACATCAGTGATGATCCATAGTACATCAGTGATGATCCACAGTACATCAGTGATGATCCACAGTACATCAGGGATGGTCCATAGTACATCAGTGATGATCCATAGTACACCAGTGATGATCCATAGTACACCAGTGATGGCCCATAGTACATCAGTGATGAACTATAGTACATCAGTGATGATCCACAGTACATCAGTGATGATCCACAGTACATCAGGGATGGTCCATAGTACACCAGTGATGATCCACAGTACACCAGTGATGATCCATAGTACACCAGTGATGGTCCATAGTACATCAGTGATGATCTATAGTACATCAGTGATGGTCCATAGTATATCAGTGATGATCTATAGTACATCAGTGATGATCTATAGTACATCAGTGATGATCCATAGTACATCAGTGATGACCCACAGTACATCAGTGATGGTCCACAGTACATCAGGGATGGTCCACAGTACATCGGTGATGATCCATAGTACACCAGTGATGGCCCATAGTACATCAGTGATGGTCCATAGTACATCAGTGATGATCCATAGTAGATCAGTGATGATTCTGAGTACACCAGTGATGGCCCATAGTACACCAGTGATGGCCCATAGTACATCAGTGATGATCCACAGTACATCAGTGATGATCCATAGTACATCAGTGATGATCCACAGTACATCAGTGATGATCCACAGTACATCAGGGATGGTCCATAGTACATCAGTGATGATCCATAGTACACCAGTGATGATCCATAGTACACCAGCGATGGCCCATAGTACATCAGTGATGAACTATAGTACATCAGTGATGATCCACAGTACATCAGTGATGATCCACAGTACATCAGGGATGGTCCATAGTACACCAGTGATGATCCACAGTACATCAGTGATGATCTATAGTACATCAGTGATGGTCCATAGTACATCAGTGATGATCTATAGTACATCAGTGATGATCTATAGTACATCAGTGATGGTCCATAGTACATCAGTGATGATCTATAGTACATCAGTGATGATCTATAGTACATCAGTGATGATCCACAGTACATCAGTTATGATACACAGTACATCAGTGATGATCCACAGTCCATCATTGATGATCCACAATACTTCAGTGATGATCCACAGTACATCAATGATGATCCACAGTACATCAGGGATGGTCCACAGTATATCAGTGATGATCCATAGTACATCAGTGATGGTCCATAGTACATCAGTGATGGTGCATAGTACACCTGTGATGATCCATAGTACACCAGTGATGATCCATAGTACACCAGTGATGATCCATAGTACACCAGTGATGGCTCATAGTACACCAGTGATGGCCCATAGTACATCAGTGATGATCCACAGTACATCAGTGATGATCCACAGTACATCAGTGAGGATCCACAGTACATCAGGGATGGTCCATAGTACATCAGTGATGATCCATAGTACACCAGTGATGATCCATAGTACACCAGTGATGGCCCATAGTACATCAGTGATGAACTATAGTACATCAGTGATGATCCACAGTACATCAGGGATGGTCCATTGTACATCAGTGATGATCCATAGTACACCAGTGATGATCCATAGTACACCAGTGATGGCCCATAGTACATCAGTGATGAACTATAGTACATCAATGATGATCCACAGTACATCAGTGATGATCCATAGTACATCAGTGATGATCCACAGTACATCAGTGATGATCCACAGTACATCAGGGATGGTCCATAGTACATCAGTGATGATCCATAGTACACCAGTGATGATCCATAGTACACTAGTGATGGCCCATAGTACATCAGGGATGGTCCATAGTACATCAGTGATGATCCATAGTACACCAGTGATGATCCATAGTACACCAGTGATGGCCCATAGTACATCAGTGATGAACTATAGTACATCAGTGATGATCCACAGTACATCAGTGATGATCCACAGTACATCAGGGATGGTCCATAGTACACCAGTGATGATCCACAGTACACCAGTGATGATCCATAGTACACCAGTGATGGTCCATAGTACATCAGTGATGATCTATAGTACATCAGTGATGGTCCATAGTACATCAGTGATGATCTATAGTACATCAGTGATGATCTATAGTACATCAGTGATGATCCACAGTACATCAGTTATGATACACAGTACATCAGTGATGATCCACAGTACATCAGTGATGATCCACAATACTTCAGTGATGATCCACAGTACATCAGTGATGATCCACAGTACATCAGGGATGGTCCACAGTATATCAGTGATGATCCATAGTACATCAGTGATGGTCCATAGTACATCAGTGATGGTCCATAGTACACCAGTGATGATCCATAGTACACCAGTGATGGCCCATAGTACACCAGTGATGGCCCATAGTACATCAGTGATGAACTATAGTACATCAGTGATGATCCACAGTACATCAGTGATGATCCATAGTACATCAGTGATGATCCACAGTACATCAGTGATGATCCATAGTACACCAGTGATGGCCCATAGTACATCAGTGATGAACTATAGTACATCAGTGATGATCCACAGTACATCAGTGATGATCCACAGTACATCAGGGATGGTCCATAGTACACCAGTGATGATCCACAGTACACCAGTGATGATCCATAGTACACCAGTGATGGTCCATAGTACATCAGTGATGATCTATAGTACATCAGTGATGGTCCATAGTACATCAGTGATGAGCTATAGTACATCAGTGATGATCCATAGTACACCAGTGATGGCCCATAGTACATCAGTGATGATCCATAGTACACCAGTGATGATCCATAGTACACCAGTGATGGCCCATAGTACATCAGTGATGAACTATAGTACATCAGTGATGATCCACAGTACATCAGTGATGATCCATAGTACATCAGTGATGATCCACAGTACATCAGTGATGATCCACAGTACATCAGGGATGGTCCATAGTACATCAGTGATGATCCATAGTACACCAGTGATGATCCATAGTACACCAGTGATGGCCCACAGTATATCAGTGATGAACTATAGTACATCAGTGATGATCCACAGTACATCAGTGATGATCCACAGTACATCAGGGATGGTCCATAGTACATCAGTGATGATCCATAGTACACCAGTGATGATCCATAGTACACCAGTGATGGCCCATAGTACATCAGTGATGAACTATAGTACATCAGTGATGATCCACAGTACATCAGTGATGATCCATAGTACATCAGGGATGGTCCATAGTACACCAGGGATGATCCACAGTACACCAGTGATGATCCATAGTACACCAGTGATGGTCCATAGTACATCAGGGATGGTCCATAGTACATCAGTGATGATCAATAGTACACCAGTGATGATCCATAGTACACCAGTGATGGCCCATAGTACATCAGTGATGAACTATAGTACATCAGTGATGATCCACAGTACATCAGTGATGATCCACAGTACATCAGGGATGGTCCATAGTACACCAGTGATGATCCACAGTACACCAGTGATGATCCATAGTACACCAGTGATGGTCAATAGTACATCAGTGATGATCTATAGTACATCAGTGATGGTCCATAGTACATCAGTGATGATCTATAGTACATCAGTGATGATCTATAGTACATCAGTGATGATCCACAGTACATCAGTTATGATACACAGTACATCAGTGATGATCCACAGTACATCAGTGATGATCCACAATACTTCAGTGATGATCCACAGTACATCAGTGATGATCCACAGTACATCAGGGATGGTCCACAGTATATCAGTGATGATCCATAGTACATCAGTGATGGTCCATAGTACATCAGTGATGGTCCATAGTACACCAGTGATGATCCATAGTACACCAGTGATGGCCCATAGTACACCAGTGATGGCCCATAGTACATCAGTGATGAACTATAGTACATCAGTGATGATCCACAGTACATCAGGGATGGTCCATAGTACATCAGTGATGATCCATAGTACACCAGTGATGATCCATAGTACACCAGTGATGGCCCATAGTACATCAGTGATGAACTATAGTACATCAGTGATGATCCACAGTACATCAGTGATGATCCATAGTACATCAGTGATGATCCACAGTACATCAGTGATGATCCACAGTACATCAGGGATGGTCCATAGTACATCAGTGATGATCCATAGTACACCAGTGATGATCCATAGTACACCAGTGATGGCCCATAGTACATCAGTGATGAACTATAGTACATCAGTGATGATCCACAGTACATCAGTGATGATCCACAGTACATCAGGGATGGTCCATAGTACACCAGTGATGATCCACAGTACACCAGTGATGGTCCATAGTACATCAGTGATGATCCACAGTACATCAGGGATGGTCCATAGTACACCAGTGATGATCCACAGTACATCAGTTATGATCCACAGTACATTAGTGATGATCCACAGTACATCAGTGATGATCCATAGTACATCAGTGATGATCCACAGTACATCAGTGATGATCCACAGTACATAAGGGATGGTCCATAGTACATCAGTGATGATCCATAGTACACCAGTGATGATCCATAGTACACCAGTGATGGCCCATAGTACATCAGTGATGAACTATAGTACATCAGTGATGATCCACAGTACATCAGTGATGATCCACAGTACATCAGTGATGGTCCATAGTACATCAGTGATGATCCATAGTACACCAGTGATGATCCATAGTACACCAGTGATGGCCCATAGTACATCAGTGATGAACTATAGTACATCAGTGATGATCCACAGTACAGCAGTGATGATCCACAGTACATCAGGGATGGTCCATAGTACACCAGTGATGATCCACAGTACATCAGTTATGATCCACAGTACATTAGTGATGATCCACAGTACATCAGTGATGATCCACAGTACATCAGTGATGATCCACAATACTTCAGTGATGATCCACAGTACATCAGGGATGGTCCACAGTACATCAGTGATGGTCCACAGTATATCAGTGATGATCCATAGTACATCAGTGATGGTCCATAGTACATCAGTGATGGTCCATAGTACACCAGTGATGATCCATAGTACACCAGTGATGGCCCATAGTACATCAGTGATGATCCATAGTACATCAGTGATGATCCACAGTACATCAGTGATGATCCACAGTACATCAGGGATGGTCCATAGTACATCAGTGATGATCCATAGTACACCAGTGATGATCCATAGTACACCAGTGATGGCCCATAGTACATCAGTGATGAACTATAGTACATCAGAGATGATCCACAGTATGTCAGGGATGGTCCATAGTACATCAGTCATGATCCATAGTACACCAGTGATGATCCATAGTACACCAGTGATGGCCCATAGTACATCAGTGATGAACTATAGTACATCAGTGATGATCCACAGTACATCAGTGATGATCCATAGTACACCAGTGATGATCCATAGTACACCAGTGATGGCCCATTATACACCAGTGATGGCCCATAGTACATCAGTGATGATCCACAGTACATCAGTGATGATCCACAGTACATCAGTGATGATCCACAGTACATCAGGGATGGTCCATAGTACATCAGTGATGATCCATAGTACACCAGTGATGATCCATAGTACACCAGTGATGGCCCATAGTACATCAGTGATGAACTATAGTACATCAGTGATGATCCACAGTACATCAGGGATGGTCCATAGTACATCAGTGATGATCCATAGTACACCAGTGATGATCCATAGTACACCAGTGATGGCCCATAGTACATCAGTGATGAACTATAGTACATCAGTGATGATCCACAGTACATCAGTGATGATCCATAGTACATCAGTGATGATCCACAGTACATCAGTGATGATCCACAGTACATCAGGGATGGTCCATAGTACATCAGTGATGATCCATAGTACACCAGTGATGATCCATAGTACACCAGTGATGGCCCATAGTACATCAGTGATGAACTATAGTACATCAGTGATGATCCACAGTACATCAGTGATGATCCACAGTACATCAGGGATGGTCCATAGTACACCAGTGATGATCCACAGTACACCAGTGATGATCCATAGTACACCAGTGATGGTCCATAGTACATCAGGGATGGTCCATAGTACATCAGTGATGATCCATAGTACACCAGTGATGATCCATAGTACACCAGTGATGGCCCATAGTACATCAGTGATGAACTATAGTACATCAGTGATGATCCACAGTACATCAGTGATGATCCACAGTACCTAAGGGATGGTCCATAGTACACCAGTGATGATCCACAGTACACCAGTGATGATCCATAGTACACCAGTGATGGTCCATAGTACATCAGTGATGATCTATAGTACATCAGTGATGGTCCATAGTACATCAGTGATGATCTATAGTACATCAGTGATGATCTATAGTACATCAGTGATGATCCACAGTACATCAGTTATGATACACAGTACATCAGTGATGATCCATAGTACATCAGTGATGATCCACAGTACATCAGTGATGATCCACAGTACATCAGGGATGGTCCATAGTACATCAGTGATGATCCATAGTACATCAGTGATGATCCATAGTACACCAGTGATGGCCCATAGTATATCAGTGATGAACTATAGTACATCAGTGATGATCCACAGTACATCAGTGATGATCCACAGTACATCAGGGATGGTCCATAGTACATCAGTGATGATCCATAGTACACCAGTGATGATCCATAGTACACCAGTGATGGCCCATAGTACATCAGTGATGAACTATAGTACATCAGTGATGATCCACAGTACATCAGTGATGATCCATAGTACATCAGGGATGGTCCATAGTACACCAGTGATGATCCACAGTACACCAGTGATGATCCATAGTACACCAGTGATGGTCCATAGTACATCAGGGATGGTCCATAGTACATCAGTGATGATCCATAGTACACCAGTGATGATCCATAGTACACCAGTGATGGCCCATAGTACATCAGTGATGAACTATAGTACATCAGTGATGATCCACAGTACATCAGTGATGATCCACAGTACATCAGGGATGGTCCATAGTACATCAGTGATGATCCATAGTACACCAGTGATGATCCATAGTACACCAGTGATGGCCCATAGTACATCAGTGATGAACTATAGTACATCAGTGATGATCCACAGTACATCAGTGATGATCCATAGTACATCAGGGATGGTCCATAGTACACCAGTGATGATCCACAGTACACCAGTGATGATCCATAGTACACCAGTGATGGTCCATAGTACATCAGGGATGGTCCATAGTACATCAGTGATGATCCATAGTACACCAGTGATGATCCATAGTACACCAGTGATGGCCCATAGTACATCAGTGATGAACTATAGTACATCAGTGATGATCCACAGTACATCAGTGATGATCCACAGTACATCAGGGATGGTCCATAGTACACCAGTGTTGATCCACAGTACACCAGTGATGATCCATAGTACACCAGTGATGGTCAATAGTACATCAGTGATGATCTATAGTACATGAGTGATGGTCCATAGTACATCAGTGATGATCTATAGTACATCAGTGATGATCTATAGTACATCAGTGATGATCCACAGTACATCAGTTATGATACACAGTACATCAGTGATGATCCACAGTACATCAGTGATGATCCACAATACTTCAGTGATGATCCACAGTACATCAGTGATGATCCACAGTACATCAGGGATGGTCCACAGTATATCAGTGATGATCCATAGTACATCAGTGATGGTCCATAGTACATCAGTGATGGTCCATAATACACCAGTGATGATCCATAGTACACCAGTGATGGCCCATAGTACACCAGTGATGGCCCATAGTACATCAGTGATGAACTATAGTACATCAGTGATGATCCACAGTACATCAGGGATGGTCCATAGTACATCAGTGATGATCCATAGTACACCAGTGATGATCCATAGTACACCAGTGATGGCCCATAGTACATCAGTGATGAACTATAGTACATCAGTGATGATCCACAGTACATCAGTGATGATCCATAGTACATCAGTGATGATCCACAGTACATCAGTGATGATCCACAGTACATCAGGGATGGTCCATAGTACATCAGTGATGATCCATAGTACACCAGTGATGATCCATAGTACACCAGAGATGGCCCATAGTACATCAGTGATGAACTATAGTACATCAGTGATAATCCACAGTACATCAGTGATGATCCACAGTACATCAGGGATGGTCCATAGTACACCAGTGATGATCCACAGTACACCAGTGATGATCCATAGTACACCAGTGATGGTCCATAGTACATCAGTGATGATCTATAGTACATCAGTGATGGTCCATAGTACATCAGTGATGAGCTATAGTACATCAGTGATGATCCATAGTACACCAGTGATGGCCCATAGTACATCAGTGATGATCCATAGTACACCAGTGATGATCCATAGTACACCAGTGATGGCCCATAGTACATCAGTGATGAACTATAGTACATCAGTGATGATCCACAGTACATCAGTGATGATCCATAGTACATCAGTGATGGTCCACAGTACATCAGTGATGATCCACAGTACATCAGGGATGGTCCATAGTACATCAGTGATGATCCATAGTACACCAGTGATGATCCATAGTACACCAGTGATGGCCCACAGTATATCAGTGATGAACTATAGTACATCAGTGATGATCCACAGTACATCAGTGATGATCCACAGTACATCAGGGATGGTCCATAGTACACCAGTGATGATCCACAGTACACCAGTGATGATCCATAGTACACCAGTGATAGTCCATAGTACATCAGTGATGATCTATAGTACATCAGTGATGGTCCATAGTACATCAGTGATGATCTATAGTACATCAGTGATGATCTATAGTACATCAGTGATGATCCATAGTACATCAGTGATGATCCACAGTACATCAGTGATGGTCCACAGTACATCAGGGATGGTCCACAGTACATCGGTGATGATCCATAGTACACCAGTGATGGCCCATAGTACATCAGTGATGGCTCATAGTACATCAGTGATGATCCATAGTACATCAGTGATGATCCATAGTACACCAGTGATGATCCATAGTACATCAGTGATGGCTCTTAGTACATCAGTGATGATCCATAGTACACCAGTGATGATCCATAGTACATCAGTGATGGCTCATAGTACATCAGTGATGATCCATAATACATCAGTGATGATCCATAGTACATCAGTGATGATCCATAGTACACCAGTCATGGCCAATAGTACTACAGTGATGATCTATAGTACATCAGTGATGATCCACAGTACATCAGTGATGATCCACAGTACATCAGTGATGATCCAAGGTACATCAGTGATGATCCATAGTACATCAGTGATGATCCTCAGTACATCAGTGATGATCCACAGTACATCAGTGATGATCCACAGTACATCAGTGATGATCCACAGTACATCAGGGATGGTCCACAGTACATCAGGGATGGTCCACAGTACATCAGTGATGATCCATAGTACATCAGTGATGATCCATAGTACATCAGTGATGATCCATAGTACACCAGTGATGATCCATAGTACACCAGTGATGGCCCATAGTACTTCAGTGATAATTAATAGTACATCAGTGATGATCCACAGTACATCAGTGATGATCCACAATACATCAGGGATGGTCCACAGTATATCAGTGATGATCCATAGTACATCAGTGATGGCCCACAGTACATCAGTGATGATCCACAGTACATCAGTGATGATCCATAGTACACCAGTGATGGCCCATAGTACATCAGTGATGGTCCATAGTACATCAGTGATGATCCATAGTACATCAGTGATGATCCATAGTACACCAGTGATGATCCACAGTACATCAGTTATGATCCACAGTACATCAGTGATGATCCACAGTACATCAGTGATGATCCACAATACTTCAGTGATGATCCACAGTACATCAGTGATGATCCACAGTACATCAGGGATGGTCCACAGTATATCAGTGATGATCCATAGTACATCAGTGATGGCCCATAGTACATCAGTGATGATCCATAGTACACCAGTGATGATCCATAGTACACCAGTAATGTTCCATAGTACACCAGGGATGATCCACAGTACATCAGTGATGATCCACAGTACATCAGTGGTGGTCCACAGTACATCAGTGATGGTCCATAGTACACCAGTGATGATCCATAGTACACCAGTGATGGCCCGTAGTACACCAGTGATGGCCCATAGTACATCAGTGATGATCCATAGTACATCAATGATGATCCACAGTACATCAGTGATGATCCACAGTACATCAGGGATGGTCCATAGTACATCAGTGATGATCCATAGTACACCAGTGATGATCCATAGTACACCAGTGATGGCCCATAGTACATCAGTGATGAACTATAGTACATCAGTGATGATCCACAGTACATCAGGGATGGTCCATAGTACATCAGTGATGATCCATAGTACACCAGTGATGGCCCATAGTACATCAGTGATGAACTATAGTACATCAGTGATGATCCACAGTACATCAGTGATGATCCACAGTACATCAGGGATGGTCCATAGTACACCAGTGATGATCCACAGTACACCAGTGATGATCCATAGTACACCAGTGATGGTCCATAGTACACCAGTGATGGTCCATAGTACACCAGTGATGGTCCATAGTACATCAGTGATGATCCATAGTACATCAGTGATGATCCACAGTACATCAGGGATGGTCCACAGTACATCAGTGATGATCCATAGTACACCAGTGATGGCCCAAAGCACATCAGTGATGGTCCATAGTACACCAGGGATGATCCATTGTAATCCAGTGATGATCCATAGTACACCAGTGATGGCCCATAGTACACCAGTGATGGCCCATAGTACATCAGTGATGATCCACAGTACATCAGTGATGATCTATAGTACATCACGGATGGTCCACAGTACATCAGTGATGATCCATAGTACACCAGTGATGATCCATAGTACATCAGTGATGCTCCATAGTACACCTGTGATGGCCCACAGTACACCTGTGATGGCCCACAGTAGATCAGAGATGATCCACAGTACATCAGGGATGATCCACAGTATATCAGGGATGGTCCACAGTATATCAGTGATGAGCCATAGTACATCAGTGATGGTCCATAGTACACCAGTGATGATCCATAGTACACCAGTGATGGCCGATAGTACACCAGTGATGGCCCATAGTACACCAGTGATGATCCATAGTACACCAGTGATGGCCCATAGTACACCAGTGATGTCCCATAGTACATCAGTGATGATCCACAGTACATCAGTGATGATCCATAGTACACCAGGGATGGCCCATAGTACATCAGTGATGGCTCATAGTACATCAGTGATGATCCATAGTACATCAGTGATGATCCATAGTACACCAGTGATGATCCATAGTACATCAGTGATGGCTCTTAGTACATCAGTGATGATCCATAGTACACCAGTAATGATCCATAGTACATCAGTGATGGCTCATAGTACATCAGTGATGATCCATAATACATCAGTGATGATCCATAGTACATCAGTGATGATCCATAGTACACCAGTCATGGCCCATAGTACTACAGTGATGATCTATAGTACATCAGTGATGATCCACAGTACATCAGTGATGATCCACAGTACATCAGTGATGATCCAAGGTACATCAGTGATGATCCATAGTACATCAGTGATGATCCTCAGTACATCAGTGATGATCCACAGTACATCAGTGATGATCCACAGTACATCAGTGATGATCCACAGTACATCAGGGATGGTCCACAGTACATCAGTGATGATCCATAGTACACCAGTCATGATCCATAGTACATCAGTGATGATCCATAGTACATCAGTGATGATCCATAGTACACCAGTGATGATCCATAGTACACCAGTGATGGCCCATAGTACTTCAGTGATCATTAATAGTACATCAGTGATGATCCACAGTACATCAGTGATGATCCACAATACATCAGGGATGGTCCACAGTATATCAGTGATGATCCATAGTACATCAGTGATGGCCCACAGTACATCAGTGATGATCCACAGTACATCAGTGATGATCCATAGTACACCAGTGATGGCCCATAGTACATCAGTGATGGTCCATAGTACATCAGTGATGATCCATAGTACATCAGTGATGATCCATAGTACACCAGTGATGATCCACAGTACATCAGTTATGATCCACAGTACATCAGTGATGATCCACAGTACATCAGTGATGATCCACAATACTTCAGTGATGATCCACAGTACATCAGTGATGATCCACAGTACATCAGGGATGGTCCACAGTATATCAGTGATGATCCATAGTACATCAGTGATGGCCCATAGTACATCAGTGATGATCCATAGTACACCAGTGATGATCCATAGTACACCAGTAATGTTCCATAGTACACCAGGGATGATCCACAGTACATCAGTGATGATCCACAGTACATCAGTGGTGGTCCACAGTACATCAGTGATGGTCCATAGTACACCAG
Source organism: Rana muscosa (assembly GCA_029206835.1). Taxonomy (NCBI): domain Eukaryota; kingdom Metazoa; phylum Chordata; class Amphibia; order Anura; family Ranidae; genus Rana; species Rana muscosa. Next base: position 1,101,758 of record JARGYO010002340.1, on the reverse strand, counting down.
TGATGATCCATAGTACACCAGTGATGATCCATAGTACACCAGTGATGGCCCGTAGTACACCAGTGATGGCCCATAGTACATCAGTGATGATCCATAGTACATCAATGATGATCCACAGTACATCAGTGATGATCCACAGTACATCAGGGATGGTCCATAGTACATCAGTGATGATCCATAGTACACCAGTGATGATCCATAGTACACCAGTGATGGCCCATAGTACATCAGTGATGAACTATAGTACATCAGTGATGATCCACAGTACATCAGGGATGGTCCATAGTACATCAGTGATGATCCATAGTACACCAGTGATGATCCATAGTACACCAGTGATGGCCCATAGTACATCAGTGATGAACTATAGTACATCAGTGATGATCCACAGTACATCAGTGATGATCCACAGTACATCAGGGATGGTCCATAGTACACCAGTGATGATCCACAGTACACCAGTGATGATCCATAGTACACCAGTGATGGTCCATAGTACATCAGTGATGATCTATAGTACATCAGTGATGGTCCATAGTACATCAGTGATGATCTATATACATAGTACACCAGTGATGATCTATAGTACATCAGTGATGATCTACAGTACATCAGTTATGATCCACAGTACATTAGTGATGATCCACAGTACATCAGTGATGATCCACAATACTTCAGTGATGATCCACAGTACATCAGTGATGATCCACAGTACATCAGGGATGGTCCACAGTATATCAGTGATGATCCATAGTACATCAGTGATGGTCCATAGTACATCAGTGATGGTCCATAGTACACCAGTGATGATCCATAGTACACCAGTGATGGCCCGTAGTACACCAGTGATGGCCCATAGTACATCAGTGATGATCCATAGTACATCAATGATGATCCACAGTACATCAGTGATGATCCACAGTACATCAGGGATGGTCCATAGTACATCAGTGATGATCCATAGTACACCAGTGATGATCCATAGTACACCAGTGATGGCCCATAGTACATCAGTGATGAACTATAGTACATCAGTGATGATCCACAGTACATCAGGGATGGTCCATAGTACATCAGTGATGATCCATAGTACACCAGTGATGATCCATAGTACACCAGTGATGGCCCATAGTACATCAGTGATGAACTATAGTACATCAGTGATGATAAACAGTACATCAGTGATGATCCACAGTACATCAGGGATGGTCCATAGTACACCAGTGATGATCCACAGTACACCAGTGATGATCCATAGTACACCAGTGATGGTCCATAGTACATCAGTGATGATCTATAGTACATCAGTGATGGTCCATAGTACATCAGTGATGATCTATATACATAGTACACCAGTGATGATCTATAGTACATCAGTGATGATCCATAGTACACCAGTGATGATCCATAGTACACCAGTGATGGCCCGTAGTACACCAGTGATGGCCCATAGTACATCAGTGATGATCCATAGTACATCAATGATGATCCACAGTACATCAGTGATGATCCACAGTACATCAGGGATGGTCCATAGTACATCAGTGATGATCCATAGTACACCAGTGATGATCCATAGTACACCAGTGATGGCCCATAGTACATCAGTGATGAACTATAGTACATCAGTGATGATCCACAGTACATCAGGGATGGTCCATAGTACATCAGTGATGATCCATAGTACACCAGTGATGATCCATAGTACACCAGTGATGGCCCATAGTACATCAGTGATGAACTATAGTACATCAGTGATGATCCACAGTACATCAGTGATGATCCACAGTACATCAGGGATGGTCCATAGTACACCAGTGATGATCCACAGTACACCAGTGATGATCCATAGTACACCAGTGATGGTCCATAGTACATCAGTGATGATCTATAGTACATCAGTGATGGTCCATAGTACATCAGTGATGATCTATATACATAGTACACCAGTGATGATCTATAGTACATCAGTGATGATCTACAGTACATCAGTTATGATCCACAGTACATTAGTGATGATCCACAGTACATCAGTGATGATCCACAATACTTCAGTGATGATCCACAGTACATCAGTGATGATCCACAGTACATCAGGGATGGTCCACAGTATATCAGTGATGATCCATAGTACATCAGTGATGGTCCATAGTACATCAGTGATGGTCCATAGTACACCAGTGATGATCCATAGTACACCAGTGATAATCCATAGTACACCAGTGATGGCCCATAGTACACCAGTGATGGCCCATAGTACATCAGTGATGATCCATAGTACATCAGTGATGATCCACAGTACATCAGTGATGATCCACAGTACATCAGGGATGGTCCATAGTACATCAGTGATGATCCATAGTACACCAGTGATGATCCATAGTACACCAGTGATGGCCCATAGTACATCAGTGATGAACTATAGTACATCAGTGATGATCCACAGTACATCAGGGATGGTCCATAGTACATCAGTGATGATCTATAGTACACCAGTGATGATCCATAGTACACCAGTGATGGCCCATAGTACATCAGTGATGAACAATAGTACATCAGTGATGATCCACAGTACATCAGTGATGATCCATAGTACATCAGTGATGATCCACAGTACATCAGTGATGATCCACAGTACATCAGGGATGGTCCATAGTACATCAGTGATGATCCATAGTACACCAGTGATGATCCATAGTACACCAGTGATGGCCCATAGTACATCAGTGATGAACTATAGTACATCAGTGATGATCCACAGTACATCAGTGATGATCCACAGTACATCAGGGATGGTCCATAGTACACCAGTGGTGATCCACAGTACACCAGTGATGATCCATAGTACACCAGTGATGGTCCATAGTACATCAGTGATGATCTATAGTACATCAGTGATGGTCCATAGTACATCAGTGATGATCTATAGTACATCAGTGATGATCCACAGTACATCAGTTATGATACACAGTACATCAGTGATGATCCACAGTACATCAGTGATGATCCACAATACTTCAGTGATGATCCACAGTACATCAGTGATGATCCACAGTACATCAGGGATGGTCCACAGTATATCAGTGATGATCCATAGTACATCAGTGATGGTCCATAGTACACCAGTGATGATCCATGGTACACCAGTGATGGCCGATAGTACACCAGTGATGGCCCATAGTACACCAGTGATGATCCATAGTACACCAGTGATGGCCCATAGTACACCAGTGATGTCCCATAGTACATCAGTGATGATCCACAGTACATCAGTGATGATCCATAGTACACCAGGGATGGCCCATAGTACATCAGTGATGGCTCATAGTACATCAGTGATGATCCATAGTACATCAGTGATGATCCATAGTACACCAGTGATGATCCATAGTACATCAGTGATGGCTCTTAGTACATCAGTGATGATCCATAGTACACCAGTGATGATCCATAGTACATCAGTGATGGCTCATAGTACATCAGTGATGATCCATAATACATCAGTGATGATCCATAGTACATCAGTGATGATCCATAGTACACCAGTCATGGCCCATAGTACTACAGTGATGATCTATAGTACATCAGTGATGATCCACAGTACATCAGTGATGATCCACAGTACATCAGTGATGATCCAAGGTACATCAGTGATGATCCATAGTACATCAGTGATGATCCTCAGTACATCAGTGATGATCCACAGTACATCAGTGATGATCCACAGTACGTCAGTGATGATCCACAGTACATCAGGGATGGTCCACAGTACATCAGTGATGATCCATAGTACACCAGTCATGATCCATAGTACATCAGTGATGATCCATAGTACACCAGTGATGATCCATAGTACACCAGTGATGGCCCATAGTACTTCAGTGATAATTAATAGTACATCAGTGATGATCCACAGTACATCAGTGATGATCCACAATACATCAGGGATGGTCCACAGTATATCAGTGATGATCCATAGTACATCAGTGATGGCCCACAGTACATCAGTGATGATCCACAGTACATCAGTGATGATCCATAGTACACCAGTGATGGCCCATAGTACATCAGTGATGGTCCATAGTACATCAGTGATGATCCATAGTACATCAGTGATGATCCATAGTACACCAGTGATGATCCACAGTACATCAGTTATGATCCACAGTACATCAGTGATGATCCACAGTACATCAGTGATGATCCACAATACTTCAGTGATGATCCACAGTACATCAGTGATGATCCACAGTACATCAGGGATGGTCCACAGTATATCAGTGATGATCCATAGTACATCAGTGATGGCCCATAGTACATCAGTGATGATCCATAGTACACCAGTGATGATCCATAGTACACCAGTAATGTTCCATAGTACACCAGGGATGATCCACAGTACATCAGTGATGATCCACAGTACATCAGTGATGGTCCATAGTACACCAGTGATGATCCATAGTACACCAGTGATGATCCATAGTACACCAGTGATGGCCCGTAGTACACCAGTGATGGCCCATAGTACATCAGTGATGATCCATAGTACATCAATGATGATCCACAGTACATCAGTGATGATCCACAGTACATCAGGGATGGTCCATAGTACATCAGTGATGATCCATAGTACACCAGTGATGATCCATAGTACACCAGTGATGGCCCATAGTACATCAGTGATGAACTATAGTACATCAGTGATGATCCACAGTACATCAGGGATGGTCCATAGTACATCAGTGATGATCCATAGTACACCAGTGATGGCCCATAGTACATCAGTGATGAACTATAGTACATCAGTGATGATCCACAGTACATCAGTGATGATCCACAGTACATCAGGGATGGTCCATAGTACACCAGTGATGATCCACAGTACACCAGTGATGATCCATAGTACACCAGTGATGGTCCATAGTACATCAGTGATGATCTATAGTACATCAGTGATGGTCCATAGTACATCAGTGATGATCTATATACATAGTACACCAGTGATGATCTATAGTACATCAGTGATGATCTACAGTACATCAGTTATGATCCACAGTACATTAGTGATGATCCACAGTACATCAGTGATGATCCACAATACTTCAGTGATGATCCACAGTACATCAGTGATGATCCACAGTACATCAGGGATGGTCCACAGTATATCAGTGATGATCCATAGTACATCAGTGATGGTCCATAGTACATCAGTGATGGTCCATAGTACACCAGTGATGATCCATAGTACACCAGTGATGATCCATAGTACACCAGTGATGGCCCATAGTACACCAGTGATGGCCCATAGTACATCAGTGATGATCCATAGTACATCAGTGATGATCCACAGTACATCAGTGATGATCCACAGTACATCAGGGATGGTCCATAGTACATCAGTGATGATCCATAGTACACCAGTGATGATCCATAGTACACCAGTGATGGCCCATAGTACATCAGTGATGAACTATAGTACATCAGTGATGATCCACAGTACATCAGGGATGGTCCATAGTACATCAGTGATGATCCATAGTACACCAGTGATGATCCATAGTACACCAGTGATGGCCCATAGTACATCAGTGATGAACAATAGTACATCAGTGATGATCCACAGTACATCAGTGATGATCCATAGTACATCAGTGATGATCCACAGTACATCAGTGATGATCCACAGTACATCAGGGATGGTCCATAGTACATCAGTGATGATCCATAGTACACCAGTGATGATCCATAGTACACCAGTGATGGTCCATAGTACATCAGTGATGAACTATAGTACATCAGTGATGATCCACAGTACATCAGTGATGATCCACAGTACATCAGGGATGGTCCATAGTACACCAGTGGTGATCCACAGTACACCAGTGATGATCCATAGTACACCAGTGATGGTCCATAGTACATCAGTGATGATCTATAGTACATCAGTGATGGTCCATAGTATATCAGTGATGATCTATAGTACATCAGTGATGATCCACAGTACATCAGTTATGATACACAGTACATCAGTGATGATCCACAGTACATCAGTGATGATCCACAGTACATCAGGGATGGTCCACAGTATATCAGTGATGATCCATAGTACATCAGTGATGGTCCATAGTACACCAGTGATGATCTATAGTACACCAGTGATGGCCCATAGTACACCAGTGATGGCCCATAGTACATCAGTGATGATCCATAGTACATCAGTGATGATCCACAGTACATCAGTGATGATCCACAGTACATCAGGGATGGTCCATAGTACATCAGTGATGATCCATAGTACACCAGTGATGATCCATAGTACACCAGTGATGGCCCATAGTACATCAGTGATGAACTATAGTACATCAGTGATGATCCACAGTACATCAGGGATGGTCCATAGTACATCAGTGATGATCCATAGTACACCAGTGATGATCCATAGTACACCAGTGATGGCCCATAGTACATCAGTGATGAACTATAGTACATCAGTGATGATCCACAGTACATCAGTGATGATCCATAGTACATCAGTGATGATCCACAGTACATCAGTGATGATCCACAGTACATCAGGGATGGTCCATAGTACATCAGTGATGATCCATAGTACACCAGTGATGATCCATAGTACACCAGTGATGGCCCATAGTACATCAGTGATGAACTATAGTACATCAGTGATGATCCACAGTACATCAGTGATGATCCACAGTACACCAGTGATGATCCACAGTACACCAGTGATGATCCATAGTACACCAGTGATGGTCCATAGTACATCAGTGATGATCTATAGTACATCAGTGATGGTCCATAGTACATCAGTGATGAGCTATAGTACATGAGTGATGATCTATAGTACATCAGTGATGATCCATAGTACACCAGTGATGATCCATAGTACACCAGTGATGGCCCATAGTACATCAGTGATGAACTATAGTACATCAGTGATGATCCACAGTACATCAGTGATGATCCACAGTACATCAGGGATGGTCCATAGTACACCAGTGATGATCCACAGTACACCAGTGATGATCCATAGTACACCAGTGATGGCCCATAGTACATCAGTGATTAACTATAGTACATCAGTGATGATCCACAGTACATCAGTGATGATCCATAGTACATCAGTGATGATCCACAGTATATCAGTGATGATCCACAGTACATCAGGGATGGTCCATAGTACATCAGTGATGATCCATAGTACACCAGTGATGATCCATAGTACACCAGTGATGGCCCATAGTACATCAGTGATGAACTATAGTACATCAGTGATGATCCACAGTACATCAGTGATGATCCACAGTACATCAGGGATGGTCCATAGTACACCAGTGATGATCCACAGTACACCAGTGATGATCCATAGTACACCAGTGATGGTCCATAGTACATCAGTGATGATCTATAGTACATCAGTGATGGTCCATAGTACATCAGTGATGAGCTATAGTACATCAGTGATGATCTATAGTACATCAGTGATGATCCATAGTACACCAGTGATGATCCATAGTACACCAGTGATGGCCCATAGTACATCAGTGATGAACTATAGTACATCAGTGATGATCCACAGTACATCAGGGATGGTCCATAGTACATCAGTGATGATCCATAGTACATCAGTGATGATCCATAGTACACCAGTGATGGCCCATAGTACATCAGTGATGAACTATAGTACATCAGTGATGATCCACAGTACATCAGTGATGATCCATAGTACATCAGTGATGATCCACAGTACATCAGTGATGATCCACAGTACATCAGGGATGGTCCATAGTACATCAGTGATGATCCATAGTACACCAGTGATGATCCATAGTACACCAGTGATGGCCCATAGTACATCAGTGATGAACTATAGTACATCAGTGATGATCCACAGTACATCAGTGATGATCCACAGTACATCAGGGATGGTCCATAGTACACCAGTGATGATCCACAGTACACCAGTGATGATCCATAGTACACCAGTGATGGTCCATAGTACATCAGTGATGATCTATAGTACATTAGTGATGGTCCATAGTACATCAGTGATGATCTATAGTACATCAGTGATGATCTATAGTACATCAGTGATGATCCATAGTACATCAGTGATGACCCACAGTACATCAGTGATGGTCCACAGTACATCAGGGATGGTCCACAGTACATCAGTGATGATCCATAGTACACCAGTGATGGCCCATAGTACATCAGTGATGGTCCATAGTACATCAGTGATGATCCATAGTAGATCAGTGATGATTCTGAGTACACCAGTGATGGCCCATAGTACACCAGTGATGGCCCATAGTACATCAGTGATGATCCACAGTACATCAGTGATGATCCATAGTACATCAGTGATGATCCACAGTACATCAGTGACGATCCACAGTACATCAGGGATGGTCCATAGTACATCAGTGATGATCCATAGTACACCAGTGATGATCCATAGTACACCAGCGATGGCCCATAGTACATCAGTGATGAACTATAGTACATCAGTGATGATCCACAGTACATCAGTGATGAAACACAGTACATCAGGGATGGTCCATAGTACACCAGTGATGATCCACAGTACATCAGTGATGATCTATAGTACATCAGTGATGGTCCATAGTACATCAGTGATGATCTATAGTACATCAGTGATGATCTATAGTACATCAGTGATGATCCATAGTACACCAGTGATGATCCATAGTACACCAGTGATGGCCCATAGTACATCAGTGATGAACTATAGTACATCAGTGATGATCCACAGTACATCAGGGATGGTCCATAGTACATCAGTGATGATCCATAGTACATCAGTGATGATCCATAGTACACCAGTGATGGCCCATAGTACATCAGTGATGAACTATAGTACATCAGTGATGATCCACAGTACATCAGTGATGATCCATAGTACATCAGTGATGATCCACAGTACATCAGTGATGATCCACAGTACATCAGGGATGGTCCATAGTACATCAGTGATGATCCATAGTACACCAGTGATGATCCATAGTACACCAGTGATGGCCCATAGTACATCAGTGATGAACTATAGTACATCAGTGATGATCCACAGTACATCAGTCATGATCCACAGTACATCAGGGATGGTCCACAGTACACCAGTGATGATCCATAGTACACCAGTGATGGTCCATAGTACATCAGTGATGATCTATAGTACATTAGTGATGGTCCATAGTACATCAGTGATGATCTATAGTACATCAGTGATGATCTATAGTACATCAGTGATGATCCATAGTACATCAGTGATGACCCACAGTACATCAGTGATGGTCCACAGTACATCAGGGATGGTCCACAGTACATCAGGGATGGTCCACAGTACATCGGTGATGATCCATAGTACACCAGTGATGGCCCATAGTACATCAGTGATGGTCCATAGTACATCAGTGATGATCCATAGTAGATCAGTGATGATTCTGAGTACACCAGTGATGGCCCATAGTACACCAGTGATGGCCCATAGTACATCAGTGATGATCCACAGTACATCAGTGATGATCCATAGTACATCAGTGATGATCCACAGTACATCAGTGACGATCCACAGTACATCAGGGATGGTCCATAGTACATCAGTGATGATCCATAGTACACCAGTGATGATCCATAGTACACCAGCGATGGCCCATAGTACATCAGTGATGAACTATAGTACATCAGTGATGATCCACAGTACATCAGTGATGAAACACAGTACATCAGGGATGGTCCATAGTACACCAGTGATGATCCACAGTACATCAGTGATGATCTATAGTACATCAGTGATGGTCCATAGTACATCAGTGATGATCTATAGTACATCAGTGATGAACTATAGTACATCAGTGATGATCCACAGTACATCAGTTATGATACACAGTACATCAGTGATGATCCACAGTACATCAGTGATGATCCACAATACTTCAGTGATGATCCACAGTACATCAGTGATGATCCACAGTACATCAGGGATGGTCCACAGTATATCAGTGATGATCCATAGTACATCAGTGATGGTCCATAGTACATCAGTGATGGTCCATAGTACACCAGTGATGATCCATAGTACACCAGTGATGATCCATAGTACACCAGTGATGATCCATAGTACAACAGTGATGGCCCATAGTACACCAGTGATGGCCCATAGTACATCAGTGATGATCCACAGTACATCAGTGATGATCCACAGTACATCAGTGATGATCCACAGTACATCAGGGATGGTCCATAGTACATCAGTGATGATCCATAGTACACCAGTGATGATCCATAGTACACCAGTGATGGCCCATAGTACATCAGTGATGAACTATAGTACATCAGTGATGATCCACAGTACATCAGGGATGGTCCATAGTACATCAGTGATGATCCATAGTACATCAGTGATGATCCATAGTACACCAGTGATGGCCCATAGTACATCAGTGATGAACTATAGTACATCAGTGATGATCCACAGTACATCAGTGATGATCCATAGTACATCAGTGATGATCCACAGTACATCAGTGATGATCCACAGTACATCAGGGATGGTCCATAGTACATCAGTGATGATCCATAGTACACCAGTGATGATCCATAGTACACCAGTGATGGCCCATAGTACATCAGTGATGAACTATAGTACATCAGTGATGATCCACAGTACATCAGTGATGATCCACAGTACATCAGGGATGGTCCATAGTACACCAGTGATGATCCACAGTACACCAGTGATGATCCATAGTACACCAGTGATGGTCCATAGTACATCAGTGATGATCTATAGTACATTAGTGATGGTCCATAGTACATCAGTGATGATCTATAGTACATCAGTGATGATCTATAGTACATCAGTGATGATCCATAGTACATCAGTGATGACCCACAGTACATCAGTGATGGTCCACAGTACATCAGGGATGGTCCACAGTACATCGGTGATGATCCATAGTACACCAGTGATGGCCCATAGTACATCAGTGATGGTCCATAGTACATCAGTGATGATCCATAGTAGATCAGTGATGATTCTGAGTACACCAGTGATGGCCCATAGTACACCAGTGATGGCCCATAGTACATCAGTGATGATCCACAGTACATCAGTGATGATCCATAGTACATCAGTGATGATCCACAGTACATCAGTGACGATCCACAGTACATCAGGGATGGTCCATAGTACATCAGTGATGATCCATAGTACACCAGTGATGATCCATAGTACACCAGCGATGGCCCATAGTACATCAGTGATGAACTATAGTACATCAGTGATGATCCACAGTACATCAGTGATGAAACACAGTACATCAGGGATGGTCCATAGTACACCAGTGATGATCCACAGTACATCAGTGATGATCTATAGTACATCAGTGATGGTCCATAGTACATCAGTGATGATCTATAGTACATCAGTGATGATCTATAGTACATCAGTGATGATCCATAGTACACCAGTGATGATCCATAGTACACCAGTGATGGCCCATAGTACATCAGTGATGAACTATAGTACATCAGTGATGATCCACAGTACATCAGGGATGGTCCATAGTACATCAGTGATGATCCATAGTACATCAGTGATGATCCATAGTACACCAGTGATGGCCCATAGTACATCAGTGATGAACTATAGTACATCAGTGATGATCCACAGTACATCAGTGATGATCCATAGTACATCAGTGATGATCCACAGTACATCAGTGATGATCCACAGTACATCAGGGATGGTCCATAGTACATCAGTGATGATCCATAGTACACCAGTGATGATCCATAGTACACCAGTGATGGCCCATAGTACATCAGTGATGAACTATAGTACATCAGTGATGATCCACAGTACATCAGTGATGATCCACAGTACATCAGGGATGGTCCATAGTACACCAGTGATGATCCACAGTACACCAGTGATGATCCATAGTACACCAGTGATGGTCCATAGTACATCAGTGATGATCTATAGTACATTAGTGATGGTCCATAGTACATCAGTGATGATCTATAGTACATCAGTGATGATCTATAGTACATCAGTGATGATCCATAGTACATCAGTGATGACCCACAGTACATCAGTGATGGTCCACAGTACATCAGGGATGGTCCACAGTACATCGGTGATGATCCATAGTACACCAGTGATGGCCCATAGTACATCAGTGATGGTCCATAGTACATCAGTGATGATCCATAGTAGATCAGTGATGATTCTGAGTACACCAGTGATGGCCCATAGTACACCAGTGATGGCCCATAGTACATCAGTGATGATCCACAGTACATCAGTGATGATCCATAGTACATCAGTGATGATCCACAGTACATCAGTGACGATCCACAGTACATCAGGGATGGTCCATAGTACATCAGTGATGATCCATAGTACACCAGTGATGATCCATAGTACACCAGCGATGGCCCATAGTACATCAGTGATGAACTATAGTACATCAGTGATGATCCACAGTACATCAGTGATGAAACACAGTACATCAGGGATGGTCCATAGTACACCAGTGATGATCCACAGTACATCAGTGATGATCTATAGTACATCAGTGATGGTCCATAGTACATCAGTGATGATCTATAGTACATCAGTGATGATCTATAGTACATCAGTGATGATCCACAGTACATCAGTGATGATACACAGTACATCAGTGATGATCCACAGTACATCAGTGATGATCCACAATACTTCAGTGATGATCCACAGTACATCAGTGATGATCCACAGTACATCAGGGATGGTCCACAGTATATCAGTGATGATCCATAGTACATCAGTGATGGTCCATAGTACATCAGTGATGGTCCATAGTACACCAGTGATGATCCATAGTACACCAGTGATGATCCATAGTACACCAGTGATGATCCATAATACAACAGTGATGGCCCATAGTACACCAGTGATGGCCCATAGTACATCAGTGATGATCCACAGTACATCAGTGATGATCCACAGTACATCAGTGATGATCCACAGTACATCAGGGATGGTCCATAGTACATCAGTGATGATCCATAGTACACCAGTGATGATCCATAGTACACCAGTGATGGCCCATAGTACATCAGTGATGAACTATAGTACATCAGTGATGATCCACAGTACATCAGGGATGGTCCATAGTATATCAGTGATGATCCATAGTACACCAGTGATGATCCATAGTACACCAGTGATGGCCCATAGTACATCAGTGATGAACTATAGTACATCAGTGATGATCCACAGTACATCAGTGATGATCCATAGTACATCAGTGATGATCCACAGTACATCAGTGATGATCCACAGTACATCAGGGATGGTCCATAGTACATCAGTGATGATCCATAGTACACCAGTGATGGCCCATAGTACATCAGTGATGAACTATAGTACATCAGTGATGATCCACAGTACATCAGTGATGATCCACAGTACATCAGGGATGGTCCATAGTACACCAGTGATGATCCACAGTACACCAGTGATGATCCATAGTACACCAGTGATGGTCCATAGTACATCAGGGATGGTCCATAGTACACCAGTGATGGCCCATAGTACATCAGTGATGATCCACAGTACATCAGTGATGATCCATAGTACATCAGTGATGATCCACAGTACATCAGTGACGATCCACAGTACATCAGGGATGGTCCATAGTACATCAGTGATGATCCATAGTACACCAGTGATGATCCATAGTACACCAGCGATGGCCCATAGTACATCAGTGATGAACTATAGTACATCAGTGATGATCCACAGTACATCAGTGATGAAACACAGTACATCAGGGATGGTCCATAGTACACCAGTGATGATCCACAGTACATCAGTGATGATCTATAGTACATCAGTGATGGTCCATAGTACATCAGTGATGATCTATAGTACATCAGTGATGATCTATAGTACATCAGTGATGATCCATAGTACACCAGTGATGATCCATAGTACACCAGTGATGGCCCATAGTACATCAGTGATGAACTATAGTACATCAGTGATGATCCACAGTACATCAGGGATGGTCCATAGTACATCAGTGATGATCCATAGTACATCAGTGATGATCCATAGTACACCAGTGATGGCCCATAGTACATCAGTGATGAACTATAGTACATCAGTGATGATCCACAGTACATCAGTGATGATCCATAGTACATCAGTGATGATCCACAGTACATCAGTGATGATCCACAGTACATCAGGGATGGTCCATAGTACATCAGTGATGATCCATAGTACACCAGTGATGATCCATAGTACACCAGTGATGGCCCATAGTACATCAGTGATGAACTATAGTACATCAGTGATGATCCACAGTACATCAGTGATGATCCACAGTACATCAGGGATGGTCCATAGTACACCAGTGATGATCCACAGTACACCAGTGATGATCCATAGTACACCAGTGATGGTCCATAGTACATCAGTGATGATCTATAGTACATTAGTGATGGTCCATAGTACATCAGTGATGATCTATAGTACATCAGTGATGATCTATAGTACATCAGTGATGATCCATAGTACATCAGTGATGACCCACAGTACATCAGTGATGGTCCACAGTACATCAGGGATGGTCCACAGTACATCGGTGATGATCCATAGTACACCAGTGATGGCCCATAGTACATCAGTGATGGTCCATAGTACATCAGTGATGATCCATAGTAGATCAGTGATGATTCTGAGTACACCAGTGATGGCCCATAGTACACCAGTGATGGCCCATAGTACATCAGTGATGATCCACAGTACATCAGTGATGATCCATAGTACATCAGTGATGATCCACAGTACATCAGTGACGATCCACAGTACATCAGGGATGGTCCATAGTACATCAGTGATGATCCATAGTACACCAGTGATGATCCATAGTACACCAGCGATGGCCCATAGTACATCAGTGATGAACTATAGTACATCAGTGATGATCCACAGTACATCAGTGATGAAACACAGTACATCAGGGATGGTCCATAGTACACCAGTGATGATCCACAGTACATCAGTGATGATCTATAGTACATCAGTGATGGTCCATAGTACATCAGTGATGATCTATAGTACATCAGTGATGATCTATAGTACATCAGTGATGATCCACAGTACATCAGTGATGATACACAGTACATCAGTGATGATCCACAGTACATCAGTGATGATCCACAATACTTCAGTGATGATCCACAGTACATCAGTGATGATCCACAGTACATCAGGGATGGTCCACAGTATATCAGTGATGATCCATAGTACATCAGTGATGGTCCATAGTACATCAGTGATGGTCCATAGTACACCAGTGATGATCCATAGTACACCAGTGATGATCCATAGTACACCAGTGATGATCCATAATACAACAGTGATGGCCCATAGTACACCAGTGATGGCCCATAGTACATCAGTGATGATCCACAGTACATCAGTGATGATCCACAGTACATCAGTGATGATCCACAGTACATCAGGGATGGTCCATAGTACATCAGTGATGATCCATAGTACACCAGTGATGATCCATAGTACACCAGTGATGGCCCATAGTACATCAGTGATGAACTATAGTACATCAGTGATGATCCACAGTACATCAGGGATGGTCCATAGTATATCAGTGATGATCCATAGTACACCAGTGATGATCCATAGTACACCAGTGATGGCCCATAGTACATCAGTGATGAACTATAGTACATCAGTGATGATCCACAGTACATCAGTGATGATCCATAGTACATCAGTGATGATCCACAGTACATCAGTGATGATCCACAGTACATCAGGGATGGTCCATAGTACATCAGTGATGATCCATAGTACACCAGTGATGGCCCATAGTACATCAGTGATGAACTATAGTACATCAGTGATGATCCACAGTACATCAGTGATGATCCACAGTACATCAGGGATGGTCCATAGTACACCAGTGATGATCCACAGTACACCAGTGATGATCCATAGTACACCAGTGATGGTCCATAGTACATCAGGGATGGTCCATAGTACATCAGTGATGATCCATAGTACACCAGTGATGATCCATAGTACACCAGTGATGGCCCATAGTACATCAGTGATGAACTATAGTACATCAGTGATGATCCACAGTACATCAGTGATGATCCACAGTACATCAGGGATGGTCCATAGTACACCAGTGATGATCCACAGTACACCAGTGATGATCCATAGTACACCAGTGATGGTCCATAGTACATCAGTGATGATCTATAGTACATCAGTGATGGTCCATAGTACATCAGTGATGATCTATAGTACATCAGTGATGATCTATAGTACATCAGTGATGATCCACAGTACATCAGTTATGATACACAGTACATCAGTGATGATCCACAGTACACCAGTGATGATCCATAGTACACCAGTGATGATCCACAGTACATCAGGGATGTTCCATAGTACACCAGTGATGATCCACAGTACACCAGTGATGATCCATAGTACACCAGTGATGGTCCATAGTACATCAGTGATTATCTATAGTACACCAGTGATGATCCATAGTACACCAGTGATGATCCATAGTACACCAGTGATGATCCATAGTACAACAGTGATGGCCCATAGTACACCAGTGATGGCCCATAGTACATCAGTGATGATCCACAGTACATCAGTGATGATCCACAGTACATCAGTGATGATCCACAGTACATCAGGGATGGTCCATAGTACATCAGTGATGATCCATAGTACACCAGTGATGATCCATAGTACACCAGTGATGGCCCATAGTACATCAGTGATGAACTATAGTACATCAGTGATGATCCACAGTACATCAGGGATGGTCCATAGTACATCAGTGATGATCCATAGTACACCAGTGATGATCCATAGTACACCAGTGATGGCCCATAGTACATCAGTGATGAACTATAGTACATCAGTGATGATCCACAGTACATCAGTGATGATCCATAGTACATCAGTGATGATCCACAGTACATCAGTGATGATCCACAGTACGTCAGGGATGGTCCATAGTACATCAGTGATGATCCATAGTACACCAGTGATGATCCATAGTACACCAGTGATGGCCCATAGTACATCAGTGATGAACTATAGTACATCAGTGATGATCCACAGTACATCAGTGATGATCCACAGTACATCAGGGATGGTCCATAGTACACCAGTGATGATCCACAGTACACCAGTGATGATCCATAGTACACCAGTGATGGTCCATAGTACATCAGGGATGGTCCATAGTACATCAGTGATGATCCATAGTACACCAGTGATGATCCATAGTACACCAATGATGGCCCATAGTACATCAGTGATGAACTATAGTACATCAGTGATGATCCACAGTACATCAGTGATGATCCACAGTACATCAGGGATGGTCCATAGTACACCAGTGATGATCCACAGTACACCAGTGATGATCCATAGTACACCAGTGATGGTCCATAGTACATCAGTGATGATCTATAGTACATCAGTGATGGTCCATAGTACATCAGTGATGATCTATAGTACATCAGTGATGATCTATAGTACATCAGTGATGATCCACAGTACATCAGTTATGATACACAGTACATCAGTGATGATCCACAGTACATCAGTGATGATCCACAATACTTCAGTGATGATCCACAGTACATCAGTGATGATCCACAGTACATCAGGGATGGTCCACAGTATATCAGTGATGATCCATAGTACATCAGTGATGGTCCATAGTACATCAGTGATGGTCCATAGTACACCAGTGATGATCCATAGTACACCAGTGATGGCCCATAGTACACCAGTGATGGCCCATAGTACACCAGTGATGGCCCATAGTACATCAGTGATGAACTATAGTACATCAGTGATGATCCACAGTACATCAGGGATGGTCCATAGTACATCAGTGATGATCCATAGTACACCAGTGATGATCCATAGTACACCAGTGATGGCCCATAGTACATCAGTGATGAACTATAGTACATCAGTGATGATCAACAGTACATCAGTGATGATCCATAGTACATCAGTGATGATCCACAGTACATCAGTGATGATCCACAGTACATCAGGGATGGTCCATAGTACATCAGTGATGATCCATAGTACACCAGTGATGATCCATAGTACACCAGTGATGGCCCATAGTACATCAGTGATGAACTATAGTACATCAGTGATGATCCACAGTACATCAGTGATGATCCACAGTACATCAGGGATGGTCCATAGTACACCAGTGATGATCCACAGTACACCAGTGATGATCCATAGTACACCAGTGATGGTCCATAGTACATCAGTGATGATCTATAGTACATCAGTGATGGTCCATAGTACATCAGTGATGAGCTATAGTACATCAGTGATGATCCATAGTACACCAGTGATGGCCCATAGTACATCAGTGATGATCCATAGTACACCAGTGATGATCCATAGTACACCAGTGATGGCCCATAGTACATCAGTGATGAACTATAGTACATCAGTGATGATCCACAGTACATCAGTGATGATCCATAGTACATCAGTGATAATCCACAGTACATCAGTGATGATCCACAATACATCAGGGATGGTCCATAGTACATCCGTGATGATCCATAGTACACCAGTGATGATCCATAGTACACCAGTGATGGCCCACAGTATATCAGTGATGAACAATAGTACATCAGTGATGATCCACAGTACATCAGTGATGATCCACAGTACATCAGGGATGGTCCATAGTACATCAGTGATGATCCATAGTACACCAGTGATGATCCATAGTACACCAGTGATGGCCCATAGTACATCAGTGATGAACTATAGTACATCAGTGATGATCCACAGTACATCAGTGATGATCCATAGTACATCAGTGATGATCCACAGTACATCAGTGATGATCCACAGTACATCAGGGATGGTCCATAGTACATCAGTGATGATCCATAGTACACCAGTGATGATCCATAGTACACCAGTGATGATCCATAGTACACCAGTGATGGCCCATAGTACATCAGTGATGAACTATAGTACATCAGTGATGATCCACAGTACATCAGTGATGATCCACAGTACATCAGGGATGGTCCATAGTACACCAGTGATGATCCACAGTACACCAGTGATGATCCATAGTACACCAGTGATGGTCCATAGTACATCAGGGATGGTCCATAGTACATCAGTGATGATCCATAGTACACCAGTGATGATCCATAGTACACCAGTGATGGCCCATAGTACATCAGTGATGAACTATAGTACATCAGTGATGATCCACAGTACATCAGTGATGATCCACAGTACATCAGGGATGGTCCATAGTACACCAGTGATGATCCACAGTACACCAGTGATGATCCATAGTACACCAGTGATGGTCAATAGTACATCAGTGATGATCTATAGTACATCAGTGATGGTCCATAGTACATCAGTGATGATCTATAGTACATCAGTGATGATCTATAGTACATCAGTGATGATCCACAGTACATCAGTTATGATACACAGTACATCAGTGATGATCCACAGTACATCAGTGATGATCCACAATACTTCAGTGATGATCCACAGTACATCAGTGATGATCCACAGTACATCAGGGATGGTCCACAGTATATCAGTGATGATCCATAGTACATCAGTGATGGTCCATAGTACATCAGTGATGGTCCATAGTACACCAGTGATGATCCATAGTACACCAGTGATGGCCCATAGTACACCAGTGATGGCCCATAGTACATCAGTGATGAACTATAGTACATCAGTGATGATCCACAGTACATCAGGGATGGTCCATAGTACATCAGTGATGATCCATAGTACACCAGTGATGATCCATAGTACACCAGTGATGGCCCATAGTACATCAGTGATGAACTGTAGTACATCAGTGATGATCCACAGTACATCAGTGATGATCCATAGTACATCAGTGATGATCCACAGTACATCAGTGATGATCCACAGTACATCAGGGATGGTCCATAGTACATCAGTGATGATCCATAGTACACCAGTGATGATCCATAGTACACCAGTGATGGCCCATAGTACATCAGTGATGAACTATAGTACATCAGTGATGATCCACAGTACATCAGTGATGATCCATAGTACATCAGTGATGATCCACAGTACATCAGTGATGATCCACAGTACATCAGGGATGATCCACAGTACATCAGGGATGGTCCATAGTACATCAGTGATGATCCATAGTACACCAGTGATGGCCCATAGTACATCAGTGATGAACTATAGTACATCAGTGATGATCCACAGTACATCAGTGATGATCCACAGTACATCAGGGATGGTCCATAGTACACCAGTGATGATCCACAGTACACCAGTGATGATCCATAGTACACCAGTGATGGTCCATAGTACATCAGGGATGGTCCATAGTACATCAGTGATGATCCATAGTACACCAGTGATGATCCATAGTACACCAGTGATGGCCCATAGTACATCAGTGATGAACTATAGTACATCAGTGATGATCCACAGTACATCAGTGATGATCCACAGTACATCAGGGATGGTCCATAGTACACCAGTGATGATCCACAGTACACCAGTGATGATCCATAGTACACCAGTGATGGTCCATAGTACATCAGTGATGATCTATAGTACATCAGTGATGGTCCATAGTACATAAGTGATGATCTATAGTACATCAGTGATGATCTATAGTACATCAGTGATGATCCACAGTACATCAGTTATGATACACAGTACATCAGTGATGATCCACAGTACACCAGTGATGATCCATAGTACACCAGTGATGATCCACAGTACATCAGTGATGTTCCATAGTACACCAGTGATGATCCACAGTACACCAGTGATGATCCATAGTACACCAGTGATGGTCCATAGTACATCAGTGATTATCTATAGTACACCAGTGATGATCCATAGTACACCAGTGATGATCCATAGTACACCAGTGATGATCCATAGTACAACAGTGATGGCCCATAGTACACCAGTGATGGCCCATAGTACATCAGTGATGATCCACAGTACATCAGTGATGATCCACAGTACATCAGTGATGATCCACAGTACATCAGGGATGGTCCATAGTACATCAGTGATGATCCATAGTACACCAGTGATGATCCATAGTACACCAGTGATGGCCCATAGTAGATCAGTGATGAACTATAGTACATCAGTGATGATCCACAGTACATCAGGGATGGTCCATAGTACATCAGTGATGATCCATAGTACACCAGTGATGATCCATAGTACACCAGTGATGGCCCATAGTACATCAGTGATGAACTATAGTACATCAGTGATGATCCACAGTACATCAGTGATGATCCATAGTACATCAGTGATGATCCACAGTACATCAGTGATGATCCACAGTACATCAGGGATGGTCCATAGTACATCAGTGATGACCCATAGTACACCAGTGATGATCCATAGTACACCAGTGATGGCCCATAGTACATCAGTGATGAACTATAGTACATCAGTGATGATCCACAGTACATCAGTGATGATCCACAGTACATCAGGGATGGTCCATAGTACACCAGTGATGATCCACAGTACACCAGTGATGATCCATAGTACACCAGTGATGGTCCATAGTACATCAGGGATGGTCCATAGTACATCAGTGATGATCCATAGTACACCAGTGATGATCCATAGTACACCAGTGATGGCCCATAGTACATCAGTGATGAACTATAGTACATCAGTGATGATCCACAGTACATCAGTGATGATCCACAGTACATCAGGGATGGTCCATAGTACACCAGTGATGATCCACAGTACACCAGTGATGATCCATAGTACACCAGTGATGGTCCATAGTACATCAGTGATGATCTATAGTACATCAGTGATGGTCCATAGTACATCAGTGATGATCTAAAGTACATCAGTGATGATCTATAGTACATCAGTGATGATCCACAGTACATCAGTTATGATACACAGTACATCAGTGATGATCCACAGTACATCAGTGATGATCCACAATACTTCAGTGATGATCCACAGTACATCAGTGATGATCCACAGTACATCAGGGATGGTCCACAGTATATCAGTGATGATCCATAGTACATCAGTGATGGTCCATAGTACATCAGTGATGGTCCATAGTACACCAGTGATGATCCATAGTACACCAGTGATGGCCCATAGTACACCAGTGATGGCCCATAGTACATCAGTGATGAACTATAGTACATCAGTGATGATCCACAGTACATCAGGGATGGTCCATAGTACATCAGTGATGATCCATAGTACACCAGTGATGATCCATAGTACACCAGTGATGGCCCATAGTACATCAGTGATGAACTATAGTACATCAGTGATGATCAACAGTACATCAGTGATGATCCATAGTACATCAGTGATGATCCACAGTACATCAGTGATGATCCACAGTACATCAGGGATGGTCCATAGTACATCAGTGATGATCCATAGTACACCAGTGATGATCCATAGTACACCAGTGATGGCCCATAGTACATCAGTGATGAACTATAGTACATCAGTGATGATCCACAGTACATCAGGGATGGTCCATAGTATATCAGTGATGATCCATAGTACACCAGTGATGATCCATAGTACACCAGTGATGGCCCATAGTACATCAGTGATGAACTATAGTACATCAGTGATGATCCACAGTACATCAGTGATGATCCATAGTACATCAGTGATGATCCACAGTACATCAGTGATGATCCACAGTACATCAGGGATGGTCCATAGTACATCAGTGATGATCCATAGTACACCAGTGATGGCCCATAGTACATCAGTGATGAACTATAGTACATCAGTGATGATCCACAGTACATCAGTGATGATCCACAGTACATCAGGGATGGTCCATAGTACACCAGTGATGATCCACAGTACACCAGTGATGATCCATAGTACACCAGTGATGGTCCATAGTACATCAGGGATGGTCCATAGTACATCAGTGATGATCCATAGTACACCAGTGATGATCCATAGTACACCAGTGATGGCCCATAGTACATCAGTGATGAACTATAGTACATCAGTGATGATCCACAGTACATCAGTGATGATCCACAGTACATCAGGGATGGTCCATAGTACACCAGTGATGATCCACAGTACACCAGTGATGATCCATAGTACACCAGTGATGGTCCATAGTACATCAGTGATGATCTATAGTACATCAGTGATGGTCCATAGTACATCAGTGATGATCTATAGTACATCAGTGATGATCTATAGTACATCAGTGATGATCCACAGTACATCAGTTATGATACACAGTACATCAGTGATGATCCACAGTACACCAGTGATGATCCATAGTACACCAGTGATGATCCACAGTACATCAGGGATGTTCCATAGTACACCAGTGATGATCCACAGTACACCAGTGATGATCCATAGTACACCAGTGATGGTCCATAGTACATCAGTGATTATCTATAGTACACCAGTGATGATCCATAGTACACCAGTGATGATCCATAGTACACCAGTGATGATCCATAGTACAACAGTGATGGCCCATAGTACACCAGTGATGGCCCATAGTACATCAGTGATGATCCACAGTACATCAGTGATGATCCACAGTACATCAGTGATGATCCACAGTACATCAGGGATGGTCCATAGTACATCAGTGATGATCCATAGTACACCAGTGATGATCCATAGTACACCAGTGATGGCCCATAGTACATCAGTGATGAACTATAGTACATCAGTGATGATCCACAGTACATCAGGGATGGTCCATAGTACATCAGTGATGATCCATAGTACACCAGTGATGATCCATAGTACACCAGTGATGGCCCATAGTACATCAGTGATGAACTATAGTACATCAGTGATGATCCACAGTACATCAGTGATGATCCATAGTACATCAGTGATGATCCACAGTACATCAGTGATGATCCACAGTACGTCAGGGATGGTCCATAGTACATCAGTGATGATCCATAGTACACCAGTGATGATCCATAGTACACCAGTGATGGCCCATAGTACATCAGTGATGAACTATAGTACATCAGTGATGATCCACAGTACATCAGTGATGATCCACAGTACATCAGGGATGGTCCATAGTACACCAGTGATGATCCACAGTACACCAGTGATGATCCATAGTACACCAGTGATGGTCCATAGTACATCAGGGATGGTCCATAGTACATCAGTGATGATCCATAGTACACCAGTGATGATCCATAGTACACCAATGATGGCCCATAGTACATCAGTGATGAACTATAGTACATCAGTGATGATCCACAGTACATCAGTGATGATCCACAGTACATCAGGGATGGTCCATAGTACACCAGTGATGATCCACAGTACACCAGTGATGATCCATAGTACACCAGTGATGGTCCATAGTACATCAGTGATGATCTATAGTACATCAGTGATGGTCCATAGTACATCAGTGATGATCTATAGTACATCAGTGATGATCTATAGTACATCAGTGATGATCCACAGTACATCAGTTATGATACACAGTACATCAGTGATAATCCACAGTACATCAGTGATGATCCACAATACTTCAGTGATGATCCACAGTACATCAGTGATGATCCACAGTACATCAGGGATGGTCCACAGTATATCAGTGATGATCCATAGTACATCAGTGATGGTCCATAGTACATCAGTGATGGTCCATAGTACACCAGTGATGATCCATAGTACACCAGTGATGGCCCATAGTACACCAGTGATGGCCCATAGTACACCAGTGATGGCCCATAGTACATCAGTGATGAACTATAGTACATCAGTGATGATCCACAGTACATCAGGGATGGTCCATAGTACATCAGTGATGATCCATAGTACACCAGTGATGATCCATAGTACACCAGTGATGGCCCATAGTACATCAGTGATGAACTATAGTACATCAGTGATGATCAACAGTACATCAGTGATGATCCATAGTACATCAGTGATGATCCACAGTACATCAGTGATGATCCACAGTACATCAGGGATGGTCCATAGTACATCAGTGATGATCCATAGTACACCAGTGATGATCCATAGTACACCAGTGATGGCCCATAGTACATCAGTGATGAACTATAGTACATCAGTGATGATCCACAGTACATCAGTGATGATCCACAGTACATCAGGGATGGTCCATAGTACACCAGTGATGATCCACAGTACACCAGTGATGATCCATAGTACACCAGTGATGGTCCATAGTACATCAGTGATGATCTATAGTACATCAGTGATGGTCCATAGTACATCAGTGATGAGCTATAGTACATCAGTGATGATCCATAGTACAGCAGTGATGGCCCATAGTACATCAGTGATGATCCATAGTACACCAGTGATGATCCATAGTACACCAGTGATGGCCCATAGTACATCAGTGATGAACTATAGTACATCAGTGATGATCCACAGTACATCAGTGATGATCCATAGTACATCAGTGATAATCCACAGTACATCAGTGATGATCCACAATACATCAGGGATGGTCCATAGTACATCCGTGATGATCCATAGTACACCAGTGATGATCCATAGTACACCAGTGATGGCCCACAGTATATCAGTGATGAACAATAGTACATCAGTGATGATCCACAGTACATCAGTGATGATCCACAGTACATCAGGGATGGTCCATAGTACATCAGTGATGATCCATAGTACACCAGTGATGATCCATAGTACACCAGTGATGGCCCATAGTACATCAGTGATGAACTATAGTACATCAGTGATGATCCACAGTACATCAGTGATGATCCATAGTACATCAGTGATGATCCACAGTACATCAGTGATGATCCACAGTACATCAGGGATGGTCCATAGTACATCAGTGATGATCCATAGTACACCAGTGATGATCCATAGTACACCAGTGATGATCCATAGTACACCAGTGATGGCCCATAGTACATCAGTGATGAACTATAGTACATCAGTGATGATCCACAGTACATCAGTGATGATCCACAGTACATCAGGGATGGTCCATAGTACACCAGTGATGATCCACAGTACACCAGTGATGATCCATAGTACACCAGTGATGGTCCATAGTACATCAGGGATGGTCCATAGTACATCAGTGATGATCCATAGTACACCAGTGATGATCCATAGTACACCAGTGATGGCCCATAGTACATCAGTGATGAACTATAGTACATCAGTGATGATCCACAGTACATCAGTGATGATCCACAGTACATCAGGGATGGTCCATAGTACACCAGTGATGATCCACAGTACACCAGTGATGATCCATAGTACACCAGTGATGGTCAATAGTACATCAGTGATGATCTATAGTACATCA
This sequence comes from Rana muscosa, assembly GCA_029206835.1. Taxonomy (NCBI): domain Eukaryota; kingdom Metazoa; phylum Chordata; class Amphibia; order Anura; family Ranidae; genus Rana; species Rana muscosa. Next base: position 1,075,254 of record JARGYO010002340.1, on the reverse strand, counting down.
GTGATGGTCCATAGTACATCAGTGATGATCTATAGTACATCAGTGATGATCTATAGTACATCAGTGATGATCCACAGTACATCAGTTATGATACACAGTACATCAGTGATGATCCACAGTACATCAGTGATGATCCACAATACTTCAGTGATGATCCACAGTACATCAGTGATGATCCACAGTACATCAGGGATGGTCCACAGTATATCAGTGATGATCCATAGTACATCAGTGATGGTCCATAGTACATCAGTGATGGTCCATAGTACACCAGTGATGATCCATAGTACACCAGTGATGGCCCATAGTACACCAGTGATGGCCCATAGTACATCAGTGATGAACTATAGTACATCAGTGATGATCCACAGTACATCAGGGATGGTCCATAGTACATCAGTGATGATCCATAGTACACCAGTGATGATCCATAGTACACCAGTGATGGCCCATAGTACATCAGTGATGAACTATAGTACATCAGTGATGATCCACAGTACATCAGTGATGATCCATAGTACATCAGTGATGATCCATAGTACATCAGTGATGATCCACAGTACATCAGTGATGATCCACAGTACATCAGGGATGGTCCATAGTACATCAGTGATGATCCATAGTACACCAGTGATGATCCATAGTACACCAGTGATGGCCCATAGTACATCAGTGATGAACTATAGTACATCAGTGATGATCCACAGTACATCAGTGATGATCCATAGTACATCAGTGATGATCCACAGTACATCAGTGATGATCCACAGTACATCAGGGATGATCCACAGTACATCAGGGATGGTCCATAGTACATCAGTGATGATCCATAGTACACCAGTGATGGCCCATAGTACATCAGTGATGAACTATAGTACATCAGTGATGATCCACAGTACATCAGTGATGATCCACAGTACATCAGGGATGGTCCATAGTACACCAGTGATGATCCACAGTACACCAGTGATGATCCATAGTACACCAGTGATGGTCCATAGTACATCAGGGATGGTCCATAGTACATCAGTGATGATCCATAGTACACCAGTGATGATCCATAGTACACCAGTGATGGCCCATAGTACATCAGTGATGAACTATAGTACATCAGTGATGATCCACAGTACATCAGTGATGATCCACAGTACATCAGGGATGGTCCATAGTACACCAGTGATGATCCACAGTACACCAGTGATGATCCATAGTACACCAGTGATGGTCCATAGTACATAAGTGATGATCTATAGTACATCAGTGATGATCTATAGTACATCAGTGATGATCCACAGTACATCAGTTATGATACACAGTACATCAGTGATGATCCACAGTACACCAGTGATGATCCATAGTACACCAGTGATGATCCACAGTACATCAGTGATGTTCCATAGTACACCAGTGATGATCCACAGTACACCAGTGATGATCCATAGTACACCAGTGATGGTCCATAGTACATCAGTGATTATCTATAGTACACCAGTGATGATCCATAGTACACCAGTGATGATCCATAGTACACCAGTGATGATCCATAGTACAACAGTGATGGCCCATAGTACACCAGTGATGGCCCATAGTACATCAGTGATGATCCACAGTACATCAGTGATGATCCACAGTACATCAGTGATGATCCACAGTACATCAGGGATGGTCCATAGTACATCAGTGATGATCCATAGTACACCAGTGATGATCCATAGTACACCAGTGATGGCCCATAGTAGATCAGTGATGAACTATAGTACATCAGTGATGATCCACAGTACATCAGGGATGGTCCATAGTACATCAGTGATGATCCATAGTACACCAGTGATGATCCATAGTACACCAGTGATGGCCCATAGTACATCAGTGATGAACTATAGTACATCAGTGATGATCCACAGTACATCAGTGATGATCCATAGTACATCAGTGATGATCCACAGTACATCAGTGATGATCCACAGTACATCAGGGATGGTCCATAGTACATCAGTGATGACCCATAGTACACCAGTGATGATCCATAGTACACCAGTGATGGCCCATAGTACATCAGTGATGAACTATAGTACATCAGTGATGATCCACAGTACATCAGTGATGATCCACAGTACATCAGGGATGGTCCATAGTACACCAGTGATGATCCACAGTACACCAGTGATGATCCATAGTACACCAGTGATGGTCCATAGTACATCAGGGATGGTCCATAGTACATCAGTGATGATCCATAGTACACCAGTGATGATCCATAGTACACCAGTGATGGCCCATAGTACATCAGTGATGAACTATAGTACATCAGTGATGATCCACAGTACATCAGTGATGATCCACAGTACATCAGGGATGGTCCATAGTACACCAGTGATGATCCACAGTACACCAGTGATGATCCATAGTACACCAGTGATGGTCCATAGTACATCAGTGATGATCTATAGTACATCAGTGATGGTCCATAGTACATCAGTGATGATCTAAAGTACATCAGTGATGATCTATAGTACATCAGTGATGATCCACAGTACATCAGTTATGATACACAGTACATCAGTGATGATCCACAGTACATCAGTGATGATCCACAATACTTCAGTGATGATCCACAGTACATCAGTGATGATCCACAGTACATCAGGGATGGTCCACAGTATATCAGTGATGATCCATAGTACATCAGTGATGGTCCATAGTACATCAGTGATGGTCCATAGTACACCAGTGATGATCCATAGTACACCAGTGATGGCCCATAGTACACCAGTGATGGCCCATAGTACATCAGTGATGAACTATAGTACATCAGTGATGATCCACAGTACATCAGGGATGGTCCATAGTACATCAGTGATGATCCATAGTACACCAGTGATGATCCATAGTACACCAGTGATGGCCCATAGTACATCAGTGATGAACTATAGTACATCAGTGATGATCAACAGTACATCAGTGATGATCCATAGTACATCAGTGATGATCCACAGTACATCAGTGATGATCCACAGTACATCAGGGATGGTCCATAGTACATCAGTGATGATCCATAGTACACCAGTGATGATCCATAGTACACCAGTGATGGCCCATAGTACATCAGTGATGAACTATAGTACATCAGTGATGATCCACAGTACATCAGTGATGATCCACAGTACATCAGGGATGGTCCATAGTACACCAGTGATGATCCACAGTACACCAGTGATGATCCATAGTACACCAGTGATGGTCCATAGTACATCAGTGATGATCTATAGTACATCAGTGATGGTCCATAGTACATCAGTGATGAGCTATAGTACATCAGTGATGATCCATAGTACACCAGTGATGGCCCATAGTACATCAGTGATGATCCATAGTACACCAGTGATGATCCATAGTACACCAGTGATGGCCCATAGTACATCAGTGATGAACTATAGTACATCAGTGATGATCCACAGTACATCAGTGATGATCCATAGTACATCAGTGATAATCCACAGTACATCAGTGATGATCCACAATACATCAGGGATGGTCCATAGTACATCAGTGATGATCCATAGTACACCAGTGATGATCCATAGTACACCAGTGATGGCCCACAGTATATCAGTGATGAACAATAGTACATCAGTGATGATCCACAGTACATCAGTGATGATCCACAGTACATCAGGGATGGTCCATAGTACATCAGTGATGATCCATAGTACACCAGTGATGATCCATAGTACACCAGTGATGGCCCATAGTACATCAGTGATGAACTATAGTACATCAGTGATGATCCACAGTACATCAGTGATGATCCATAGTACATCAGTGATGATCCACAGTACTGATGTACTATGGGCCATCACTGGTGTACTATGGATCATCACTGGTGTACTATGGATCATCACTGATGTACTATGGACCATCCCTGATGTACTGTGGATCATCACTGATGTACTGTGGATCATCACTGATGTACTATAGTTCATCACTGATATACTGTGGGCCATCGCTGGTGTACTATGGATCATCACTGCTGTACTATGGATCATCACTGATGTACTATGGACCATCCCTGATGTATTGTGGATCATCACTGATGTACTGTGGATCATCACTGATGTACTATGGATCATCACTGATGTACTGTGGATCATCACTGATGTACTATAGTTCATCACTGATGTACTATGGGCCATCACTGGTGTACTATGGATCATCACTGGTGTACTATGGATCATCACTGATGTACTATGGGCCATCACTGGTGTACTATGGATCATCACTGATGTACTATAGCTCATCACTGATGTACTATGGACCATCACTGATGTACTATAGATCATCACTGATGTACTATGGACCATCACTGGTGTACTATGGATCATCACTGGTGTACTGTGGATCATCACTGGTGTACTATGGACCATCCCTGATGTACTATGGATCATCACTGATGTACTGTGGATCATCACTGATGTACTATAGTTCATCACTGATGTACTATGGGCCATCACTGGTGTACTATGGATCATCACTGGTGTACTATGGATCATCACTGATGTACTATGGACCATCCCTGATGTACTGTGGATCATCACTGATGTACTGTGGATCATCACTGATGTACTATGGATCATCACTGATGTACTGTGGATCATCACTGATGTACTATAGTTCATCACTGATGTACTATGGGCCATCACTGGTGTACTATGGATCATCACTGGTGTACTATGGATCATCACTGATGTACTATGGACCATCCCTGATGTACTGTGGATCATCACTGATGTACTATAGTTCATCACTGATGTACTATGGGCCATCACTGGTGTACTATGGATCATCACTGGTGTACTATGGATCATCACTGGTGTACTATGGACCATCACTGATGTACTATGGACCATCCCTGATGTACTATGGACCATCCCTGATGTACTGTGGATCATCACTGATGTACTATAGTTCATCACTGATGTACTATGGGCCATCACTGGTGTACTATGGATCATCACTGGTGTACTATGGATCATCACTGATGTACTATGGACCATCCCTGATGTACTGTGGATCATCACTGATGTACTATGGATCCTCACTGATGTACTATGGGCCATCACTGGTGTACTATGGGCCATCACTGGTGTACTATGGATCATCACTGGTGTACTATGGATCATCACTGGTGTACTATGGACCATCACTGATGTACTATGGACCATCACTGATGTACTATGGATCATCACTGATATACTGTGGACCATCCCTGATGTACTGTGGATCATCACTGATGTACTGTGGATCATCACTGAAGTATTGTGGATCATCACTGATGTACTGTGGATCATCACTGATGTACTGTGTATCATAACTGATGTACTGTGGATCATCACTGATGTACTATAGATCATCACTGATGTACTATAGATCATCACTGATGTACTATGGACCATCACTGATGTACTATAGATCATCACTGATGTACTATGGACCATCACTGGTGTACTATGGATCATCACTGGTGTACTGTGGATCATCACTGGTGTACTATGGACCATCCCTGATGTACTGTGGATCATCACTGATGTACTGTGGATCATCACTGATGTACTATAGTTCATCACTGATGTACTATGGGCCATCACTGGTGTACTATGGATCATCACTGGTGTACTATGGATCATCACTGATGTACTATGGACCATCCCTGATGTACTGTGGATCATCACTGATGTACTGTGGATCATCACTGATGTACTATGGATCATCACTGATGTACTGTGGATCATCACTGATGTACTATGGGCCATCACTGGTGTACTATGGGCCATCACTGGTGTACTATGGATCATCACTGATCTACTATGGATCATCACTGATGTACTATGGACCATCACTGATGTACTATGGGCCATCACTGGTGTACTATGGATCATCACCGATGTACTGTGGACCATCCCTGATGTACTGTGGACCATCACTGATGTACTGTGGATCATCACTGATGTACTATGGATCATCACTGATGTACTATAGATCATCGCTGATGTACTATAGATCATCACTGATGTACTATGGACCATCACTGATGTACTATAGATCATCACTGATGTACTATGGACCATCACTGGTGTACTATGGATCATCACTGGTGTACTGTGGATCATCACTGGTGTACTATGGACCATCCCTGATGTACTGTGGATCATCACTGATGTACTGTGGATCATCACTGATGTACTATAGTTCATCACTGATGTACTATGGGCCATCGCTGGTGTACTATGGATCATCACTGGTGTACTATGGATCATCACTGATGTACTATGGACCATCCCTGATGTACTGTGGATCATCACTGATGTACTGTGGATCATCACTGATGTACTATGGATCATCACTGATGTACTGTGGATCATCACTGATGTACTATAGTTCATCACTGATGTACTATGGGCCATCACTGGTGTACTATGGATCATCACTGGTGTACTATGGATCATCATTGATGTACTATGGACCATCCCTGATGTACTGTGGATCATCACTGATGTACTATAGTTCATCACTGATGTACTATGGGCCATCACTGGTGTACTATGGATCATCACTGGTGTACTATGGATCATCACTGATGTACTATGGACCATCCCTGATGTACTGTGGATCATCACTGATGTACTGTGGATCATCACTGATGTACTATGGATCATCACTGATGTGCTATGGGCCATCACTGGTGTACTATGGGCCATCACTGGTGTACTATGGATCATCACTGGTGTACTATGGACCATCACTGGTGTACTATGGACCATCACTGATGTACTATGGACCATCACTGATGTACTATGGATCATCACTGATATACTGTGGACCATCCCTGATGTACTGTGGATCATCACTGATGTACTGTGGATCATCACTGAAGTATTGTGGATCATCACTGATGTACTGTGGATCATCACTGATGTACTGTGTATCATAACTGATGTACTGTGGATCATCACTGATGTACTATAGATCATCACTGATGTACTATAGATCATCACTGATGTACTATGGACCATCACTGGTGTACTGTGGATCATCACTGGTGTACTATGGACCATCCCTGATGTACTGTGGATCATCACTGATGTACTGTGGATCATCACTGATGTACTATAGTTCATCACTGATGTACTATGGGCCATCACTGGTGTACTATGGATCATCACTGGTGTACTATGGATCATCACTGATGTACTATGGACCATCCCTGATGTACTGTGGATCATCACTGATGTACTATGGATCATCACTGATGTACTGTGGATCATCACTGATGTACTATAGTTCATCACTGATGTACTATGGGCCATCACTGGTGTACTATGGATCATCACTGGTGTACTATGGATCATGACTGATGTACTATGGACCATCCCTGATGTACTGTGGATCATCTCTGATGTACTATAGTTCATCACTGATGTACTATGGGCCATCACTGGTGTACTATGGATCATCACTGGTGTACTATGGATCATCACTGATGTACTATGGACCATCCCTGATGTACTGTGGATCATCACTGATGTACTATGGATCATCACTGATGTACTATGGATCATCACTGATGTACTATGGGCCATCACTGGTGTACTATGGGCCATCACTGGTGTACTATGGATCATTACTGGTGTACTATGGACCATCACTGATGTACTATGGACCATCACTGATGTACTATGGATCATCACTGATATACTGTGGACCATCACTGATGTACTGTGGACCATCCCTGATGTACTGTGGATCATCACTGAAGTATTGTGGATCATCACTGATGTACTATGGATCATCACTGATGTACTGTGGATCATCACTGATGTACTATAGTTCATCACTGATGTACTATGGGCCATCACTGGTGTACTATGGATCATCACTGGTGTACTATGGATCATCACTGATGTACTATGGGCCATCACTGGTGTACTATGGATCATCACTGATGTACTATAGCTCATCACTGATGTACTATGGACCATCACTGATGTACTATAGATCATCACTGATGTACTATGGACCATCACTGGTGTACTATGGATCATCACTGGTGTACTGTGGATCATCACTGGTGTACTATGGACCATCCCTGATGTACTGTGGATCATCACTGATGTACTGTGGATCATCACTGATGTACTATAGTTCATCACTGATGTACTATGGGCCATCACTGGTGTACTATGGATCATCACTGGTGTACTATGGATCATCACTGATGTACTATGGACCATCCCTGATGTACTGTGGATCATCACTGATGTACTGTGGTTTATCACTGATGTACTATGGATCATCACTGATGTACTGTGGATCATCACTGATGTACTATAGTTCATCACTGATGTACTATGGGCCATCACTGGTGTACTATGGATCATCACTGGTGTACTATGGATCATCACTGATGTACTATGGACCATCCCTGATGTACTGTGGATCATCACTGATGTACTATAGTTCATCACTGATGTACTATGGGCCATCACTGGTGTACTATGGATCATCACTGGTGTACTATGGATCATCACTGGTGTACTATGGACCATCACTGATGTACTATGGACCATCCCTGATGTACTATGGACCATCCCTGATGTACTGTGGATCATCACTGATGTACTATAGTTCATCACTGATGTACTATGGGCCATCACTGGTGTACTATGGATCATCACTGGTGTACTATGGATCATCACTGATGTACTATGGACCATCCCTGATGTACTGTGGATCATCACTGATGTACTGTGGATCATCACTGATGTACTATGGATCCTCACTGATGTACTATGGGCCATCACTGGTGTACTATGGATCATCACTGGTGTACTATGGATCATCACTGGTGTACTATGGACCATCACTGATGTACTATGGACCATCACTGATGTACTATGGATCATCACTGATATACTGTGGACCATCCCTGATGTACTGTGGATCATCACTGATGTACTGTGGATCATCACTGAAGTATTGTGGATCATCACTGATGTACTGTGGATCATCACTGATGTACTGTGTATCATAACTGATGTACTGTGGATCATCACTGATGTACTATAGATCATCACTGATGTACTATAGATCATCACTGATGTACTATGGACCATCACTGATGTACTATAGATCATCACTGATGTACTATGGACCATCACTGGTGTACTATGGATCATCACTGGTGTACTGTGGATCATCACTGGTGTACTATGGACCATCCCTGATGTACTGTGGATCATCACTGATGTACTGTGGATCATCACTGATGTACTATAGTTCATCACTGATGTACTATGGGCCATCACTGGTGTATTATGGATCATCACTGGTGTACTATGGATCATCACTGATGTACTATGGACCATCCCTGATGTACTGTGGATCATCACTGATGTACTGTGGATCATCACTGATGTACTATGGATCATCACTGATGTACTGTGGATCATCACTGATGTACTATGAGCCATCACTGGTGTACTATGGGCCATCACTGGTGTACTATGGATCATCACTGATCTACTATGGATCATCACTGATGTACTATGGACTATCACTGATGTACTATGGGCCATCACTGGTGTACTATGGATCATCACCGATGTACTGTGGACCATCCCTGATGTACTGTGGACCATCACTGATGTACTGTGGATCATCACTGATGTACTATGGATCATCACTGATGTACTATAGATCATCACTGATGTACTATAGATCATCACTGATGTACTATGGACCATCACTGATGTACTATAGATCATCACTGATGTACTATGGACCATCACTGGTGTACTATGGATCATCACTGGTGTACTGTGGATCATCACTGGTGTACTATGGACCATCCCTGATGTACTGTGGATCATCACTGATGTACTGTGGATCATCACTGATGTACTATAGTTCATCACTGATGTACTATGGGCCATCACTGGTGTACTATGGATCATCACTGGTGTACTATGGATCATCACTGATGTACTATGGACCATCCCTGATGTACTGTGGATCATCACTGATGTACTGTGGATCATCACTGATGTACTATGGATCATCACTGATGTACTGTGGATCATCACTGATGTACTATAGTTCATCACTGATGTACAATGGGCCATCACTGGTGTACTATGGATCATCACTGATGTACTATGGATCATCACTGATGTACTATGGACCATCCCTGATGTACTGTGGATCATCACTGATGTACTATAGTTCATCACTGATGTACTATGGGCCATCACTGGTGTACTATGGATCATCACTGGTGTACTATGGATCATCACTGATGTACTATAGATCATCACTGATGTACTATAGCTCATCACTGATGTACTATGGACCATCACTGATGTACTATAGATCATCACTGATGTACTATGGACCATCACTGGTGTACTATGGATCATCACTGGTGTACTGTGGATCATCACTGGTGTACTATGGACCATCACTGGTGTACTATGGACCATCACTGATGTACTATGGACCATCACTGATGTACTATGGATCATCACTGATATACTGTGGACCATCCCTGATGTACTGTTGATCATCACTGATGTACTGTGGATCATCACTGAAGTATTGTGGATCATCACTGATGTACTGTGGATCATCACTGATGTACTGTGTATCATAACTGATGTACTGTGGATCATCACTGATGTACTATAGATCATCACTGATGTACTATAGATCATCACTGATGTACTATGGACCATCACTGGTGTACTGTGGATCATCACTGGTGTACTATGGACCATCCCTGATGTACTGTGGATCATCACTGATGTACTGTGGATCATCACTGATGTACTATAGTTCATCACTGATGTACTATGGGCCATCACTGGTGTACTATGGATCATCACTGGTGTACTATGGATCATCACTGATGTACTATGGACCATCCCTGATGTACTGTGGATCATCACTGATGTACTATGGATCATCACTGATGTACTGTGGATCATCACTGATGTACTATAGTTCATCACTGATGTACTATGGGCCATCACTGGTGTACTATGGATCATCACTGGTGTACTATGGATCATGACTGATGTACTATGGACCATCCCTGATGTACTGTGGATCATCTCTGATGTACTATAGTTCATCACTGATGTACTATGGGCCATCACTGGTGTACTATGGATCATCACTGGTGTACTATGGATCATCACTGATGTACTATGGACCATCCCTGATGTACTGTGGATCATCACTGATGTACTATGGATCATCACTGATGTACTATGGGCCATCACTGGTGTACTATGGGCCATCACTGGTGTACTATGGATCATTACTGGTGTACTATGGACCATCACTGGTGTACTGTGGATCATCACTGGTGTACTATGGACCATCCCTGATGTACTGTGGATCATCACTGATGTACTGTGGATCATCACTGATGTACTATAGTTCATCACTGATGTACTATGGGCCATCACTGGTGTACTATGGATCATCACTGGTGTACTATGGATCATCACTGATGTACTATGGACCATCCCTGATGTACTGTGGATCATCACTGATGTACTATGGATCATCACTGATATACTGTGGACCATCACTGATGTACTGTGGACCATCCCTGATGTACTGTGGATCATCACTGACGTATTGTGGATCATCACTGATGTGCTGTGGATCATCACTGATGTACTGTGGATCATCACTAATGTACTGTGGATCATAACTGATGTACTGTGGATCATCACTGGTGTACTATGGACCATCCCTGATGTACTGTGGATCATCACTGATGTACTGTGGATCATCACTGATGTACTATAGTTCATCACTGATGTACTATGGGCCATCACTGGTGTACTATGGATCATCACTGGTGTACTATGGATCATCACTGATGTACTATGGACCATCCCTGATGTACTGTGGATCATCACTGATGTACTGTGGATCATCACTGATGTACTATGGATCATCACTGATGTACTGTGGATCATCACTGATGTACTATAGTTCATCACTGATGTACTATGGGCCATCACTGGTGTACTATGGATCATCACTGGTGTACTATGGATCATCACTGATGTACTATGGATCATCACTGATGTACTGTGGATCATCACTGATGTACTATAGTTCATCACTGATGTACTATGGGCCATCACTGGTGTACTATGGATCATCACTGGTGTACTATGGATCATCACTGATGTACTATGGGCCATCACTGGTGTACTATGGATCAGCACTGATGTACTATAGCTCATCACTGATGTACTATGGACCATCACTGATGTACTATAGATCATCACTGATGTACTATGGACCATCACTGGTGTACTATGGATCATCACTGGTGTACTGTGGATCATCACTGGTGTACTATGGACCATCCCTGATGTACTGTGGATCATCACTGATGTACTGTGGATCATCACTGATGTACTATAGTTCATCACTGATGTACTATGGGCCATCACTGGTGTACTATGGATCATCACTGGTGTACTATGGATCATCACTGATGTACTATGGACCATCCCTGATGTACTGTGGATCATCACTGATGTACTGTGGATCATCACTGATGTACTATGGATCATCACTGATGTACTGTGGATCATCACTGATGTACTATAGTTCATCACTGATGTACTATGGGCCATCACTGGTGTACTATGGATCATCACTGGTGTACTATGGATCATCACTGATGTACTATGGACCATCCCTGATGTACTGTGGATCATCACTGATGTACTATAGCTCATCACTGATGTACTATGGACCATCACTGATGTACTATAGATCATCACTGATGTACTATGGACCATCACTGGTGTACTATGGATCATCACTGGTGTACTGTGGATCATCACTGGTGTACTATGGACCATCCCTGATGTACTGTGGATCATCACTGATGTACTGTGGATCATCACTGATGTACTATAGTTCATCACTGATGTACTATGGGCCATCACTGGTGTACTATGGATCATCACTGGTGTACTATGGATCATCACTGATGTACTATGGACCATCCCTGATGTACTGTGGATCATCACTGATGTACTGTGGATCATCACTGATGTACTATGGATCATCACTGATGTACTGTGGATCATCACTGATGTACTATAGTTCATCACTGATGTACTATGGGCCATCACTGGTGTACTATGGATCATCACTGGTGTACTATGGATCATCACTGATGTACTATGGACCATCCCTGATGTACTGTGGATCATCACTGATGTACTATAGTTCATCACTGATGTACTATGGGCCATCACTGGTGTACTATGGATCATCACTGGTGTACTATGGATCATCACTGGTGTACTATGGACCATCACTGATGTACTATGGACCATCCCTGATGTACTATGGACCATCCCTGATGTACTGTGGATCATCACTGATGTACTATAGTTCATCACTGATGTACTATGGGCCATCACTGGTGTACTATGGATCATCACTGGTGTACTATGGATCATCACTGATGTACTATGGACCATCCCTGATGTATTGTGGATCATCACTGATGTACTGTGGATCATCACTGATGTACTATGGATCCTCACTGATGTACTATGGGCCATCACTGGTGTACTATGGATCATCACTGGTGTACTATGGATCATCACTGGTGTACTATGGACCATCACTGATGTACTATGGACCATCACTGATGTACTATGGATCATCACTGATATACTGTGGACCATCCCTGATGTACTGTGGATCATCACTGATGTACTGTGGATCATCACTGAAGTATTGTGGATCATCACTGATGTACTGTGGATCATCACTGATGTACTGTGTATCATAACTGATGTACTGTGGATCATCACTGATGTACTATAGATCATCACTGATGTACTATAGATCATCACTGATGTACTATGGACCATCACTGATGTACTATAGATCATCACTGATGTACTATGGACCATCACTGGTGTACTATGGATCATCACTGGTGTACTGTGGATCATCACTGGTGTACTATGGACCATCCCTGATGTACTGTGGATCATCACTGATGTACTGTGGATCATCACTGATGTACTATAGTTCATCACTGATGTACTATGGGCCATCACTGGTGTATTATGGATCATCACTGGTGTACTATGGATCATCACTGATGTACTATGGACCATCCCTGATGTACTGTGGATCATCACTGATGTACTGTGGATCATCACTGATGTACTATGGATCATCACTGATGTACTGTGGATCATCACTGATGTACTATGAGCCATCACTGGTGTACTATGGGCCATCACTGGTGTACTATGGATCATCACTGATCTACTATGGATCATCACTGATGTACTATGGACTATCACTGATGTACTATGGGCCATCACTGGTGTACTATGGATCATCACCGATGTACTGTGGACCATCCCTGATGTACTGTGGACCATCACTGATGTACTGTGGATCATCACTGATGTACTATGGATCATCACTGATGTACTATAGATCATCACTGATGTACTATAGATCATCACTGATGTACTATGGACCATCACTGATGTACTATAGATCATCACTGATGTACTATGGACCATCACTGGTGTACTATGGATCATCACTGGTGTACTGTGGATCATCACTGGTGTACTATGGACCATCCCTGATGTACTGTGGATCATCACTGATGTACTGTGGATCATCACTGATGTACTATAGTTCATCACTGATGTACTATGGGCCATCACTGGTGTACTATGGATCATCACTGGTGTACTATGGATCATCACTGATGTACTATGGACCATCCCTGATGTACTGTGGATCATCACTGATGTACTGTGGATCATCACTGATGTACTATGGATCATCACTGATGTACTGTGGATCATCACTGATGTACTATAGTTCATCACTGATGTACAATGGGCCATCACTGGTGTACTATGGATCATCACTGATGTACTATGGATCATCACTGATGTACTATGGACCATCCCTGATGTACTGTGGATCATCACTGATGTACTATAGTTCATCACTGATGTACTATGGGCCATCACTGGTGTACTATGGATCATCACTGGTGTACTATGGATCATCACTGATGTACTATAGATCATCACTGATGTACTATAGCTCATCACTGATGTACTATGGACCATCACTGATGTACTATAGATCATCACTGATGTACTATGGACCATCACTGGTGTACTATGGATCATCACTGGTGTACTGTGGATCATCACTGGTGTACTATGGACCATCCCTGATGTACTGTGGATCATCACTGATGTACTGTGGATCATCACTGATGTACTATAGTTCATCACTGATGTACTATGGGCCATCACTGGTGTACTATGGATCATCACTGGTGTACTATGGATCATCACTGATGTACTATGGACCATCCCTGATGTACTGTGGATCATCACTGATGTACTGTGGATCATCACTGATGTACTATGTATCATCACTGATGTACCGTGGATCATCACTGATGTACTATAGTTCATCACTGATGTACTATGGGCCATCACTGGTGTACTATGGATCATCACTGGTGTACTATGGATCATCACTGATGTACTATGGACCATCCCTGATGTACTGTGGATCATCACTGATGTACTATAGTTCATCACTGATGTACTATGGGCCATCACTGGTGTACTATGGATCATCACTGGTGTACTATGGATCATCACTGATGTACTATGGACCATCCCTGATGTACTGTGGATCATCACTGATGTACTGTGGATCATCACTGATGTACTATGGATCATCACTGATGTACTATGGGCCATCACTGGTGTACTATGGGCCATCACTGGTGTACTATGGATCATCACTGGTGTACTATGGACCATCACTGGTGTACTATGGACCATCACTGATGTACTATGGATCATCACTGATATACTGTGGACCATCCCTGATGTACTGTGGATCATCACTGATGTACTGTGGATCATCACTGAAGTATTGTGGATCATCACTGATGTACTGTGGATCATCACTGATGTACTGTGTATCATAACTGATGTACTGTGGATCATCACTGATGTACTATAGATCATCACTGATGTACTATAGATCATCACTGATGTACTATGGACCATCACTGGTGTACTGTGGATCATCACTGGTGTACTATGGACCATCCCTGATGTACTGTGGATCATCACTGATGTACTGTGGATCATCACTGATGTACTATAGTTCATCACTGATGTACTATGGGCCATCACTGGTGTACTATGGATCATCACTGGTGTACTATGGATCATCACTGATGTACTATGGACCATCCCTGATGTACTGTGGATCATCACTGATGTACTATGGATCATCACTGATGTACTGTGGATCATCACTGATGTACTATAGTTCATCACTGATGTACTATGGGCCATCACTGGTGTACTATGGATCATCACTGGTGTACTATGGATCATGACTGATGTACTATGGACCATCCCTGATGTACTGTGGATCATCTCTGATGTACTATAGTTCATCACTGATGTACTATTGGCCATCACTGGTGTACTATGGATCATCACTGGTGTACTATGGATCATCACTGATGTACTATGGACCATCCCTGATGTACTGTGGATCATCACTGATGTACTATGGATCATCACTGATGTACTATGGGCCATCACTGGTGTACTATGGGCCATCACTGGTGTACTATGGATCATTACTGGTGTACTATGGACCATCACTGATGTACTATGGACCATCACTGATGTACTATGGATCATCACTGATATACTGTGGACCATCACTGATGTACTGTGGACCATCCCTGATGTACTGTGGATCATCACTGAAGTATTGTGGATCATCACTGATGTACTGTGAATCATCACTGATGTACTGTGGATCATCACTAATGTACTGTGGATCATAACTGATGTACTGTGGATCATCACTGGTGTACTATGGACCATCCCTGATGTACTGTGGATCATCACTGATGTACTGTGGATCATCACTGATGTACTATAGTTCATCACTGATGTACTATGGGCCATCACTGGTGTACTATGGATCATCACTGGTGTACTATGGATCATCACTGATGTACTATGGACCATCCCTGATGTACTGTGGATCATCACAGATGTACTGTGGATCATCACTGATGTACTATGGATCATCACTGATGTACTATGGGCCATCACTGGTGTACTACCGGTACATCGAGCCACACCAGAAAGGCAGAGGGAGATTAGGGAAGTGAACAAGTGGCTGAAGAGCTGGTGTAGTAAGGAGGGGTTTGGGTTCCTGGAGGACTGGGCCGACTTCTCAGTCGATAACCAGTACTATAGAAGGGACGGACTGCACCTAAATGAGGAGGGTGCAGATCAGCTGGGAATAAGGATGGCCAAAAAGTTAGAGGGGTTTTTAAACTAGGTGACAGGGGGGAGGGTCCAGAGATAGTGAGAGTCAGCGGGGAACATATTCTAAAGGGTAGTATTAGGGGCATTAGTGGTAGGGTAACCAAAGAACATAAACCCAAGGTAAGTATAGTAGCAAGTCCTAGTTGCAATCTGGGAACACCCAAGAGGATAGTATGTGACCGGTCAAATAATATTAATGCATTAAAGTGTCTGTTCACCAACGCCAGAAGTCTGCCAAGCAAAATAGGTGAGTTGGAAGCTCTGATGCATGAGGAGAGCTATGATGTAATCGGTATTGCTGAAACTTGGCTTCATTCCTCACACGACTGGGCTATTAATATTCCTGGCTATGCACTCTTTCGGAAAGACAGGGTAAAAAGGAAGGGTGGAGGGGTCTGTCTCTATGTGAGAAGTGATCTCAAAGCGAGTGTGAAAGAGGACCTGGTGGATGGAGAGTGTGATGAGTCTGAAGCATTATGGGTGGAACTGCATACAGATGTGCGTAGTTCAAAGCTAATCATTGGAGTTTGTTATAGACCACCCAATGTTAATGAGGAGTTAGAGACTCAGCTCCTTGCACAGATGGAAAGGGCTGCAAGGGCTGGGACGGTGATAATAATGGGGGATTTTAACTACCCAGAAATTGACTGGAGTAATGGAACTGCTGGGACAGTTAAAGGGCAAAAATTTATAAACCTATTGCAGGACAATTTTATGGTCCAGTTTATTGAGGCCCCAACTAGGAATGATGCTCTGTTGGACCTGGTAATCTCAAACCATGCAGAGCGTATTACTAATGTTCAGATAAAGGAACACCTGGGTAGCAGTGACCATAACATGATTTCATTTGATGTTAGTTGTAAGCAAAAATCACATACAGGAAAGATAAAAACACTTAATTTCAAGAGAGCAAATTTTCCAAGGATGAGTGCTGCTCTCCAGGACTTAGACTGGGAAGGAATATTGGCATCAATGGGCACAGAACAGAAATGGGAATTCTTCAAAAAGACTGTTTGTGAACTCACTGCAAAGTATATTCCCATGGGCAATAAGTTTAAAAGGCTAAAAATAAAACCTATGTGGCTCACTGCCAAAGTTAAAAAAGCTATAAACTATAAGAAAAGAGCTTTTAAAAAATATAAAAATGAGGGAACACTAGTGTCATTTAAATGTTACAAAGAATATAACAGGATATGTAAAAAGGAAATCAAGGATGCAAAAATTCAAAATGAACGACAGATTGCAAAAGATAGTAGGACAAACCCCAAAAAATTCTTCAAATATATTAATAGTAAAAAGGTCAAGTCTGAGCATGTAGGCCCTTTACAAAATAATCTAGAGTGGGTGACTGGGGACAAAGAGAAGGCTAATTTATTAAATACTTTCTTCAGTTCTGTGTATACAAAGGAGCATGGGGGAGCTCATGTCCAAAATGGGGTGGTAGTGACACAGCCCCAAATCCACAATGGCTCAAAAGTGATATGGTCCAGAAATATTTAGATGGAATAAAGGTGGATAAAGCACCTGGACCAGATGGCATACACCCACGGATCCTAAAAGAATTGAGCTCTGTAATTTCAAAGCCATTGTATTTAATTTTTAGGGACTCATTAATGACAGGAATAGTACCACTGGATTGGCGCAGGGCCAATGTGGTACCTATATTTAAAAAGGGAATTAAGTGTTTACCAAGTAACTATAGACCTGTTAGTTTAACTTCTATAGTTGGGAAAATACTGGAGAGATTAATAAAAGACCACATAGATGAGTTCTTGCTGGAAAAAAACTATTTAAGCAACAGACAGCATGGATTCATGAAAGACAGAAGTTGTCAAACAAACCTGATTTCTTTTTATGAAGAGGTAAGTAAGACCTTGGACAAAGGTGTGGCTGTGGACGTGGTATACTTGGATTTTGCAAAAGCGTTCGATACAGTTTCCCACACACGGCTCATGTGTAAGGTAAAGTCTACAGGATTGGAAATATCAGTTTGTAAATGGATAGAAAACTGGCTAAAAGACAGAATTCAGAGAGTAGTGGTTAATGATTCTTACTCTGAATGGTCCAAGGTTATCAGTGGTGTACCCCAAGGTTCAGTGCTGGGACCCTTACTTTTTAATATGTTTATAAATGATATTGGGTCTGAGATCAAAAGTAACATTTCTGTCTTTGCAGATGACACCAAGCTATGCAGTGGAATAACGTCCTTACAGGATGTCGCCAATTTACAAGCCGACCTCAATGCTCTGTCTAATTGGGCGACTATGTGGCAGATGAGGTTTAATGTTGATAAATGTAAAGTTATGCACTTGGGGGCTAATAATATGAATGCATCATACATACTAGGGGAAGTACAACTGGGGGGATCCGTAGTGGAGAAGGATCTGGGGGTTTTGGTAGATCATAAGCTCAATAATGGCATGCAATGCCAAGCTGCGGTTTCCAAAGCGAGCAAAGTCCTTTCTTGTATTAAGAGAGGTATGGTCTCCAGAGAGAGAGATATCATTTTGCCCCTGTTCAAATCATTAGTAAGACCTCATCTGGAATATGCAGTTCAGTTTTGGGCCCCAGTTCTCAAAAAGGATATTGGGGAACTGGAGAAAGTGCAGAGAAGGGCAACCAAACTGATAAGAGGCATGGAGGAGCTCAGCTATGAGGAGAGATTAGAGGAACTGAATTTATTCTCTCTTGAGAAGAGGAGATTAAGGGGGGATATGATCAACATGTACAAATATATAAGGGGTCCATATAGTGAACTTGGTGTTCAGTTATTCACT